>CAUYON010037535.1:0-12987 GCA_963573935.1 Arctocebus calabarensis | reverse complement strand
TTAACAATATTGATTCTTCCCAGCCATGAGCATGGTATGTTTTTCCATTTGTTAACATTTTCAGCTATTTCTTTTCTTAAAGTTTCATAGTTCTCTTTATAGAGATCTTTCACATCCTTTGTTAGGTAAACTCCCAAATATTTCACCTTCTTTGGTACTACTGTGAAAGGAATAGACACCTTGAGTGCTTTTTCGGCTTGGCTATTGTTGGTATGTGTAAAGGCTACAGATTTATGAGTGTTGATTTTGTAGCCTGAGATATTGCTGTATTCCTTGACCACTTCTAAAAGTTTTGTAGTAGAATCCCTGGGGTTTTCCAGATATACAATCATATCATCTGTGAAGAGTGAAAGTTTGATCTTTCTGACCCTATGTGGATATCCTTGATCTCCTTTTCTTCCCTAATTGTAATGGCTAAAACTTCCATTACAATGTTGAAGAGCAGAGGAGATAATGGGTAACCTTGTCTGATTCCTGATCTAAGTGGAAATCATTTCAATTTAACTCCATTCAATACGAAATTGGATGTGGGTTTACTGTAGTTAACCTCTATTAGTTTAAGAAATGTCCCTTCTATATCAATTTTTTTAAGTGTTCTAATGATGAAGTGATCCTAAATATTGTCAAAAGCTTTTTCTGCATCAATTGAGAGAATCATATGGTGTTTATTTTTAATTTGTTTATGTGCTGCATTGCATTTATAGATTTATGTATATTGAACCATACTTGAGACCCTGGGATAAAGCCCACTTGGTCATGGTGTATAATTTGTTTGATGTGTTGTTGGATTCTGTTTGTTAGGATCATGTTGAATATTTTTGCATCAATATTTATTAGTGATATTGGTCTATAATTTTCTTTTCTTGTTGGGTCTTTCCCTGATTTAGAGATCAAGGTGATGTTTGCTTCCTAGAATGTGTTAGGTAGTATTCCTTCTTTTTTCTATATTTTGGAAGGGGTTTAGTAATATAGGCACTAGTTCCTCTTTAAAGGTTTGGTAGAATTCTGACGAGAAGCCATCTGGTCCCAGGCTCTTCTTTTTGGGGAGATTTTGTATTGATGCTATTTCAGAATTTGATATAGGCTTGTTCAATATTTCTACTTGGTTCTGGCTAAGTCTTGGGAGGTGGCATGTTTCCAAATATTGGTTAATTTCCTTCAGATTTTCATATTTCTGAGGGTAAAGTTTCTTGTAGTATTCATTAAAGATTTTTTGAATTTCTGAGGGGTCTGTTATTATTTCATCTTTACCATTTCTGACTGAAGAAATTAGAGATTTTACTCTTTTTTTCCTGGTTAAGTTAGCCAAAGGTTTATCTATTTTATTGACCTTTTCATAAAACCAAGGTCTTTGATTTATTGATATGTTCTATAATTCTTTTGTTTTCAATTTCATTTAATTCTGCTCTAATTTTGGTTATTTCTGTTCTTCTGCTGGGTTTGGGGTTGGAATGTTCTTCCTTCTCTGGTTGCTTAAGATGTTCCATTAAGTTGTTAACTTCCTCTCTTTCTGTTTTCTTGAGGAAGGCTTGCAGTGCTATAAACTTTCCTCTTAGGACTGCCTTTGCAGTATCCCAGAGGTTCTGATAAGTTGTGTCTTCATTGTCATTTTGTTCCAAAAAATTGGTAACTTCCTTCTTAATCTCATCTATGACCCATCTGTCCATCAGCATAAGGTTATTTAGCTTCCATGTTTTTGTATGAGTATGCAATTCCTATTGTTATTGAGTTCAACTTTTATTCCACGATGGTCTGAGAAGATGGAAGGAATAATTTCTATTTTTTTTAATTTGCTGAGGTTAGATTTGTGACCTAGGATGTGATTGATTTTGGAGTACATTCCGTGGGATGATGAGAAGAATGTATATTCAGTTTTTGGGGGGCGAAATGTTCAGTAGATGTCTGTTAAATCCAGATGTTGAATGGTTAATTTTAAATCTAAAATTTCTTTGCTTAGCTTCTTTTTGGAGGATCTACCCAGCACTGCTAAAGGGATGTTAAAATCTCCAACTACTATGGAGCTGGAGATAAGCAAGTTGCTCATGTCTGCTAGAGTTTCTCTTATAAATTCAGGCACATTCTGGTTGGGTGCATAAATATTAATTATTGAAATCTCATCATATTGAGTATTACCCCTAACAAATTTGAAATGACCATCCCTATCCTTCCTTATTTTGGTTGTTTTAAAGCCTATTGTATCTGAGAATAAAATTGTAACACCTGCTTATTTTTCCTTTCCATTTGCCTGGAATATAGATGACCATCCCTTCACCTTGAGTCTAAATTTATCTTTTAAGGTAAGATGAGATTCTTGTATGCGGCAGATATCTGGCCTGAATTTTTGTATCCAGTCAGCCAACCTATGCCTCTTTAGAGGACAATTGAAACCATTTACATTGATTGAAAACAATGATAAATCTTTAGAAAGTCCAGTGGACATTTTTAATCCTTTCATCACTGTGGAATTTGGAATTTGATAAAAAGTTTTGGGGTGAGTTTACTTTACTGAGGGATTCTACTGTATTTCTCAGATCTTGGAGGGCTTCAACTTCTTGTCTCAATGTGCCAAAATCTTTGGTCATTTTCTCTTTAAATTCATTGTATTCTTGAGGCATCTTTTGGGTCATCTTTCAAATTACTTCCTGAAATTCTAATTCCATCTTTTCTTCCATCCTCCGATCTTATTTGCTATCCAGATTCTGAATTCAATTTCTGACATCTCAGCCATTTGCCTATGCAAGGGATCTTGTGCTGTGTCTGCTTTGTCTTTACTTGGAGGAGTTGATCTACTTAGATTATTCATATCACCAGGGTTTTTTCGTTGATTCTGCCCCATGACTGTTCTTCACCATTGCATTTGGCTGTCCTCAGAGTTGCGAAGGTGTGTCTCCAAGATTAGACCCTGGCGGGACCACTCTATTGCTTCTAGAACTTTGTAGTGAGTGACCCTGTGTAGCTCTTCTTAGACTGCTCAAGCCAGGGAGTTCTAGCTGCAGGAATAGCTCTGGAGTGTGGCACCCCTAGATCCAGAAGCAGGGTGGGGGATGGTGCACATGGTTCTGGGAGTGCCAGGTGCAGGCCTGCATGGTCACTGGGGGAGTTCCTTGCTGAGGGCCTACAGAGGCCTTGCAATAACTCAGGGATTCCCTGGCAAAAGGCCCACCTGCAGAGCCCCTGCAGGCTCATGGTGCAGGGCCGCTTGGTCGCTGGGGGAGTTCCTCCTTAGGGCCAGGCCTGCAGAGGCCCCATGGGTGCCAGGTGGAGGCCCACATGGTTGCCAGGGCATCCCTGGCTGGGGGTGGGCCTGCAAGGGTCTGGCAGTCATGGATGGAGTCCCTGGCAGAAGGCAGTGCTGCAGAAGTCCAGCAAGCACTGGAAGCAGGGGAGTACCTGTCTGGGGGCGGGCCTGCAGAGGCCCTGCAGGTGCCAGGCGGAGGTCCATGCAGTCGCCAGGGTAGTTCCTGGCCAGGAGAGGGCTTGAGGACACCTGGTGTTTGCTGGCAGATTCCCTGGCTGAAGGCGGACCTGCAGAAGCCCGGCAAGCACAGGTCGCAAGGCCAAGTGGGTCACTGGGGGAGTTCCTGGCCAGGGGCGGGCTTGTGAGGCCCTGGTATTTGCCTGCAGGATCCATGGAAGAAGGCAAGCCTGCGGGGCCCCAGCAAACATGGGGCACAGATCCACACGGTTGTCAGAGGTTTTCCTTGTCAGGGGCGGGCCTGCAGAGGCCCAGTGGATGCCAGTGGAGTCCCTGGAAGAAGGCAGGCCAGTGGAGGCCCTGCAGGCTCGTGGTGGAGGGCCGCCTGGTTGCTAGGGGAGTTCCTGGCCAGGGGCAGATTTGCAGAGGCCCTGGCCAGGGGTGATCCTGCAGGGACCTGGCAGTTTTGGGCAGAGTCCCTGGCCAAAGGCAGAACCTGCAGAAGGCCAGAAAGTACGAGGTGCAGGACTGGGCGGTTGATGGGGGAGTTCCTGCCTGGGGTCAGACCTGCAGAGGCCAGGTGGTCACAGGTGGAGTTCCTTGCAGAAGGCAGGCCTGCAGAAGCCCTGCAGGCTTGGGGCTTGGAGGCACATGGCCACCAGGGGATTTACTGGCAGGGGGCAGTCCTGCGCAGGCCCTGCAGGTGCCAGGTGGAGGTCTGCTAGGTCAGTGGTGGAGTTCCTGGCCTGGGTGGGGCCTGCGGAAGCCCAACAAGCACGGGGTGGAGGGCCGCACAGGTTGCCAAGGGAGTTCCTGGCCAGGGGCGGACCTGCAGAGGCCTAGCGGTCACAGGCGGAGTCCCTGGCAGATGGTGGGACTGCAGTGGCCCTGTAGGCTAGGGGCGCAGGTCTCAGTTTTGTTGGGGGAGTTTTTGGCTTGGGTTTGACCTACGGAGGCCCTGTGTGTGCCAGGTGGATGTCTGCGCAGTCACCAGTGGAGTCCCTGGTCATCACCGGAGGAGTCCCTGGCAGAAGGTGGACTTGCAGAAGACTGGCAATCATGAGACGCAGGGCTGCACAGTCACCAGGTGAGTTCCTGGCAGGGGGCAGACCTGCAGAGGCCTGGTGGTCATCTGTGGAGTCCCTGGCAGAAGGCGGACCTGCAGAGACCCTGCGGGTGCTGGATGCAGGTCCGCATGGTCTCCGCGGGAGTCCCTGGCTGAGGACGAACCTGCAGAGGCCCAGCAAGTACACCATGGTCACCGGGGGAGTTTCTGGCTGGGGCCGGCCTTTTGAGGCCTGCTGGTCGTCAGTGGAATCCCTGGCAGAAGGTGAACCTGCATGGTTGTACAGCTGCTTGGTTGCTGGCAGATTCCCTGGCCAAAGAGAGGGAGGCTTGCCACAACCCCTGAAGTCTTTTCCCGGTGAGGTGCTTATTCCAGCAGGTGGGGGTGGGGATGCTGTCAAGGACCTCATCCCTCAGTCTCAGCGGGGGTTTGTCTTCTGGTTCATCAGGTAAAGGGGGGAGGGTGTACTGTAAGTTCAGAATGGTGGGGAAAATTTTAGTTCAGTTTTTCTGCCTAGCAAGAGAGTATTCAGAGTGACACTGGGGTGCTCTGGGGAAGCACATTCCACATTCCACAGCACTCTTCCGTGGGGTGAGACAAGAGGTCCACAGTTCACCACTTGTCTGTAGAAAACCCACAGGAGCAAACAAGGAGAAAAAAGAAAGAAAACAGAAAAGCAAGAAACCCATAGCTTTCTTGGGGGAGGGGATGGACATTTTTCCTATCAGATGAATTTTATACCTGAAGCTTGCTTTCTTGGAATCGCAGCTTGCCTCAGCAGAGGTGACCTGCAGTTATCACTTCTCTCTCTCAGCTGGGCTCCCAGTATTCAGCTTAATTGTGCAATTTCTAGAGGTTATTTGTCCTTTTGGACAGGAGCCTCTTTTGGAAGCTGCTTCTAGCCGGCCATCTTGCTCCAATCCCCTTCAAGTGTCTGCATTTTAAATGGCACTTACTTTAATGAAAGATATTTCTTTTCCATTGAGAAAAAGTCCTATGCTGTAAACATGCCCAGCTTTATTTCTATTTAATGCAAAATTACATTTGAAAAAGATTTGATACTGTAGAAATAAAAATTATTTACAACATGACTATTTTTCCATGGGAAAATACCTTGAAAATTAAATACAGTAAATATTTCAGAAACTTCATAAATTAATAAAGTGAAAGAATAAACTAAAATTGTGTGCAACTATCTTAGAGGTAGATTCCTGCACTTTCATTTGTCTGCTTCACTTTATTTGGGGAGTTTCTTCAGTCCTATACTTGCCATGCAAATGTTTTGCCTTATGCAATCACTGCCTTGGTCCCAGATCAAATCCAATCCAAAGGCTAGAGATAAGCTTAGTGTCCTGCAATAGAACCACTGTGCTGACCATCCTCATCAGCCAGATGTTTGTTAACATGAGCATCCATGATCTTGAAAATAAATGCTACGTGTTATTAACCATGAAATTTGTAGAGATTTTACTAGGATATGTGCATCTTTCTATAAATGAGGCAAATTTTACTCTCATTCAAATAATATTTTGTTTTAATATCCTCTTATGGTATTAGTAAATGGATTACTAAATGTTCACATTTATGCCATCAGTTTTAGTTAAATACATCTACCTGTGGCAAGTTGTGTAAATAGTATACAGGTTAACTTTTGACAAAGGGGTCAGGAAAATAAAGACTGTTATCTCAGCCTGAGTGTGAAATTTTTATCCTTGCTCAAATAATTTAATCCCTGTGTCTTCCTTGCTTCAGCAATCATCTTGATTCAGTGAGTTTGTGTTTGACCCAAGTCTCTCTCTCTCTCTCTCTCTCTATTTTTTTTTTTGCCCCAAGTCTCTTAAGAATAAAATAGGAGGCTGAGGTCCCATTTCTCTTTTTTCACTCCTTGGTCTTTGATTTGTCAGGTAGGAATGAAGAGTTGATCAGAGCTTTATCTTACAAGTATACCTTCACTTCCTGCTTACTGATCTTTCCAGGGTCTCCTGAAGTTGACTCAGGGTAACACTCAATTATCCCTAGCAGTGTGAGTGCAAGGATGACCACAATGACACAGAGGAGAAGGACACTGGTTCTAGGCCCTTGGGGTACTGCTATCAGTTCCCAGCAGACAGAGCTGTCCATGCAGCCAGAGGAATATTCCCTGGGTGGAGCACTAATGTATACTCCAAGGGGATCTGCACAATAAATCCATCACCCAGACTCAGTCCCTCTTTTCCTTAACAGTTTTGAAACCTCCATTCATACTCATGAACATATAAAACCATTCTTTTTTAAAAAATTGATTATTATTTTATTTTATATTATAGATATACAAATGTTTTGGTTACATGTATTGTTTTTGTAAAGTTTAGATCAAAGTTATAAGTGTGCCCATCACTCAGATAGTATGCATTGTACTCATTAGGTGTGAATTTATTCCTTCCTCCCCTCCCCACTTGATTTCTGATGAGTACTATTTCCATATGTGCATTTCTATATATGCATTATTTCTAATATGAATGTTGTTGATTAGTTACAATTAAATAGTGAGTACACATGGTATTTTTTTTCCATTCTTGTTTCCATACTTCTTGTTTCCATTCTTATTTCCATACTTCACTTAGAAGACTGGTCTCCAGTTCCATCCATGTTAGTATAAGAGGTATTAGTTCATGATTTTAGAATAGATGAGTAGTATTCCACATTATACATACAAAACACTGTATATAGAATCATTCATGTATTGATGGATACTTGGATTGTGTTCACATCTTTGCAACTGTGACTTGTGCTGCTATAAACATTCAAGTTCAAGTGTCCTTTTCATAAAATGTCTTCTTTCCTTTGGGTAAACACCCAAGAATGGGTTTGCTAAGTCAAATTGTAGGTCTACTTTTCCTTCTCTGACTGCTTTCTTAGTCTACTTCCCACAGAGGTTGTGCTAATCTGTGGTCCCACTACAAGTGTAAGCATGCACCTGTATCTCTGCATCCACACCAAAATTTGTTGTTTTGGAACTTTTGATAAAAGTTATTCTCCCTAGAGGTAAGTGTTATCTCATTGTGGTTTTGATTTGAATTCCCTGGAAGATTAGAGATCTTGAGCACTTTTTTATTTGTTTGTTGATGATTAGTCTATCTTCTTTTAAAAAGTTACTGTTTATGTCTTTGGTCCATTTTTAAGTAGATAGCTTGTTTTCTTCTTATGTGAGGTCTTTGTAGATTCTTGTTGTCAGCCCTTTATTAGATGCATAACATGCATATTTTCCCCCATTGTGTAGATTGCCTATTTGCTCTAGTGATTGCTTCCTTGGATTTGCAGAAGCTGTTTTTCAAGTCCCATTTATTTATTTTTGTTGTTACTGTGATTGTTTTGGGATCTTCTTCATAAATTCTTTGCCTAGGCCAATGGCAATACGAATTTTTCAAACTTTTTCTCTTTAAATACTTACAGTTCCATGCCTTAGGTTTAAGTCTGGTGTCCATCATGAGTTCTTTATAAATATGATGTTTTCTCCAAAGTATTTAAGCTCATTTGCTTTCCCAACCTTTCTCCGGGTTCCATAGAAGGAGTGTATTCCTGCTATTGCAGGTTTAAATGGAATTTTCATCTGTTTTGGAATTATTATTCCCTCCATAGCCAGTCAATATATGACCAACAGTCCAGATGTTATCATGGCAGGCCCTGAGAACAAACTGTTTAGGTTAGGGCTAGAGCTTCAGTGCTTGTAGATAGAGTGACAGCAAAGTTCGTTAACCTCCCTCTAACTCAGTTTTCATATCTGTGAAACTGTGACAGTGATAGTGTTCACTTTATAAGTATATTTAAAATGAAAGCAAGATAAAACATTTTGAACAATGCTAACATATAATAGATGCTGTTATTAATTTGATATTACTATCATTGTAATATTTAGCACTATAATAATCATTATTATCACTACGAGATGAACTTTGCATAGACTAATGAGAAAGAGTCTTAAATCTAATTCAGAAATATTTTGTCCAAAACCACATTAGGCAGTCTTCCTCATCATAAGAATTTTACTGGTTATCATCATCACTATTAAAGTATGTTGACATTATGCAATCCCTGATATGATGCACTGAGGATATATTTCATCTGTAACATTCTTGCAAAAAATGAAAAATTTGGTGAAATCAGAAGAAGACATCAAGCAAATTCTGTTAAGGATCATTGTCCAAAATAACTGATCAGTAAAATTCAAAAGTTTCAAGATCATGAAAGAAAAAAGAAACCAAAAAATTGTTCCAGACTAGAGGATGATAAGAGGACATAAACTCCATATAGCATGGGTTCTTGCATCTTATTCTGGAAGCTAAAATAAAAGACATCACTGGAAAAACAGCAAAATCTACATTGGATTGTAGATGAGTTAACGAATAGCACTGCATCTATGTTATTTTTTAGGTTTTGACACTTATACTGTGGCTTGTATTACTGGGATAAGTAAGGGATAAGTATGGGATAAGTATGTATTGGATTAATTCTTAGTATATTTTTCAACTTTGGAGTCTAAATGTATTTTAAAATAAATTACATCATATAAATAAAAATAATCAAAATTATGAAAAAGCATGGATTTGTATTAAATAATCTCACAACATTCATTGTATTTTTCATCTTTCTTTGTTTGTAATTCTCATCTCTTTTAAAGGTAATCCTGGCTCTCATTATGTAGAATATATTCACATATTTGTTCAATACTATTCAATGCATGTATTTCTTTAAAATTGTGAATTGAAATAAGAACATAAAAATCTAGGAATTAGTGTTCAATATTTATTAAGAACTTGGTTTTTTCTTGCCAAGTGTGTAGACTCCAAATTCTCAACCACAAAATTAATTATGGTAGTCCATACCCCAATTTTGTTTTATTGTGCCTTTATACTTATTTAAATTCAGTTTAGATGGCATCTCCTCTTATGCTATAACAATGAGTGCATTAAACACTTCAGGTAAAAATAAACAATAATCAAAAATGTAAAAGCTGTAGGACTGACAATATATCAAAATTGTTTCAGTGTTCTGGAAGTTGGCAGAGCATCAAAAATTAGAGAAATATAAATTCTTTTAAAATACTAGTACTTTAAGTCAAAATGGGAAAGGCTGTGTCTTTGCTGGGACTTCTCTTTTCCACCCCAGCTAAGCCAGCCAGAACTGCAGAGGATAGCAGCAAATCTAGGAGCTTGCTGCCAGGGGGGCAGAAGTGAGTTGGGGTGGAATGTAGAGTCTCATCCTTCAAGGTGACCAGATAATGTTGATGGCATCCATAAGAAATGAACCAAAACAAAACAAAATAGAAAAAAACCCACAGCTTTGCCAGTCCAAGATGATGGCCCTGGTTAATCATGTGGTACACCTGCTAAAAGTTAAAGGTGGATTCCTGAAAATAATGGACCCGTGAAATTGTTGAGATAATCTCTGCACACGTTCCTGGTGACTTAGAAGATTTATTTATGACTGACAGAGATGTGGGGGCATAGTAGTGTAAGATAAAGCAGAGGAAGAAAGAAGTAGAGGCATTTTGCAGAGGATCCTCAAAGCATATACAGATTTATTGGTGGCTGGTAGATTTGTGAGTTCAAGATATTTGAGCAAAACTTCAGATGTTCTCTTTTTAATTACATATTTGTTATGTAATTGATCATTGATGACTACTGATCTGTGAAAATGCATGCACAATTCCAATCCAAGCTAAATGTTAAAAATAAGAATAAAAAATTAACAGAGATAAAAATGGTTAGCCAGCAATGTGGGACATTAAATTTGTCATTATAACTCTAGACAAGTTATGAAAAAGAAACTCAACAATGCTCAGAAAAATGAACTAGAATTCAAAGAGAGGTACAAGAGTGTATTATGTAAAGTGTGCAGTTTTCAGTTGAAAAAATTCTGAAAAGCAGAAAATGTGACTAATATTAAGAAAACAAAAACAAAACAACAACAAAAATAGTGAGTGAATGCTGACTCTGACTTGTCCTAAATATTGGCACTAGAAAAGACTTCAAAGCAGTTATTAAATGGATCTTCAAATAATTTTTTTCATCTATGCTCAACAATATAAAAAGACAAATACAAAGATAATGACTCAATAAATAGGGATGTTAAATAGAGAAGATATGAAAATGAGTGAATGGAAATTCTAGAAATAGAAAGAATAATAACCAATTGTAGAATTCACTTCATGCATCAAAAGAAATTTAAGATGGAAAAACAATCAGTGAAAGAGAAAAAAGATTAACTGAAATTGATCCACATAAAGAATAAAGTTGAAAGAAAAGTAATTGAGACCTCCGAGACATATAGGTCAATGTGAAGAACACTAACAAATATGTAATTGAAAGGAGAAGATATGAAAAAAATATTTGAAGAGATAGTTGCAAAATATTTTTAATATTAATGAAAAACATTCTGCAGATAAAAGGAACTCAAAGAAATCTATTCAGGATGAACACTGTTACATTCATTACTGAACATATTAGAGTCAAAATGTTGGAAGACAAAAAGAAAATCTTGAATGTATCAAGGAAAAATTGACTTCCTGTATATAATAAAGCCACTGACAAGTTATCATCATTACCAATAAAGGGTGGAAGACAGCATAATGACATAATTAAATGATGAATAAGGAACAAAGAACTATAATTGAAAATTGTATTTTCATTGAAAACATTCTTCAAAAAAAAGGGAAGAGTTTCCCTTGCACTCTTTCCAAGAATCGTTATGGTTTCAAGTCTTAGCTTAAATTCTTATATCCACTGAGAATCAATTATTGTTAGAGGTGAAAAGTGTGGGTCCAGTTTCAGTCATCTATAAGTCGCCAGGCAATTCTCCCAGCACCATTTGTTGAATAGGGAGTCTTTCCCCCAATTTAAGTTTTTGATAGGCTTATCGAAGATCAGATAACAATAAGTATCTGGGTTTATCTCTTTGTTCTCAATTCTGTTCCATACATCTACCTCTCTATTTTTGTGCCAATACCATGCTGTTTTGATCACTATAGATTTATAGTATAGTCTGAAGTCTGGTAACATGATTCCATCTGATTTGTTTTTATTTGTGGGTAATGTCTCGGCTATTCGAAGTTTTGTCTGTTTCCATATAAAATGAAGTACTAAATAGAGAGCCAAGAGATGAATCCAGCTACTTGATTTTTGACAAGCCAATTAAAAACATTCAGTGGGAAAAAGACTCCCTATTTAATAAATGGTACTGGGTGAACTGGCTGGCAACCTGTAGAAGACTGAAACTGGACCCACACCTCTCAACATTAACTAAGGTAGACTGTCACTGGATTAAAGATTTAAACTTAAGAAATGAAAGTATCAAAATATTAGAAGAAAGTGCAGGGGAAACTCTTGAAGGAATCAGCTTGGGTGAATATTTTATGAGGAGGACTACCCAGGCAATTGAAGCAGTATCTAAATATACACTACTGAGACCTTATCAAACTAAAAACCTTTGTACAGCTAAAAACCTAGTAAGTATAGCAAACAGACAGCCCTCAGAATGGGAGAAGATATTTGCAGGTTATGCCTCCAAAAACATTAATAACCAGAAGCCACAAAGAACTCAAACGTATTAGCAAGAAAAGAACAAGTGACCCCATCTCAGGGTGGGCCAAGGGTTTGAAGAGAAACTTCTCTAAAGAAGATAGGTGCATGGCCCACAGACACATGAAAAAATGCTCACCATTTTTAATCATCCGAGAAATGCAAATCAAAACTACTTTGAGATACCACTTAACTCCAGTAAGATTAGTCCACATGACAAAATCCCAAAACCAGAGATGATGGTGTGGATGTGGAGAAAAGGGAGCACTTCTACACTGCTGGTGGGAATGCACACTGATATTTTCCTTTTGGAAGGATGTTTGGAAAGTACTTAGAGATCTAAAAATAGACCTGCCAGTTGATCCTGTAATTCCTTAACTAGGTATATAGCCAGAAGACCAAAACTCATATTATAACAAAGACGTCTGTACCAGAATATTTATTGCAGCCCAATTCATAATTGCTAAGTCATGGAAGAAGCCCAAGTGCCCATCAACCCACGAATGGATTAATAAATTGTGGTACATGTATACCATGGAATACTATACAGCCTTAAAGAAAGGTGGAGACTTTACCTCTTTTGTATTTACATGAATGGAGCTGGAGCATATTCTTCTCAGCAAAGTATCTCAAGAATGGAAGAAAAAGTATCCAATGTACTCAGCCCTACTATGATGCTAATCTATAGCTTTCATATAAAGGCTAAAACCCAGTCATAGCACAAGAAATGGGGAAAGGGGCAAGAGAGGGGAGGGAAAGGGGGAGGCTTGGTGGAGGGTGGGTGATTGGTGGGATCACACCTACGATGCATCTTAGAAGGGTACAGGTGAAAATTACTAAATGTAGAATATAAATGTTTTCATATAGTGATTAAAAGGCCATGAAGGCTATGTTAAATAGTTCAATGAAAATATTTCAGAATGTATATAAAGTCAGCACATTGTGCCCCA
>CAUYON010037532.1:0-15922 GCA_963573935.1 Arctocebus calabarensis | reverse complement strand
TGAGATACTTTGCTAAGAAGAATATGTTCCAGCTCCATCCATGTAAACACAAAAGAGGTAAAGTCTCCATCTTTCTTTAAGGCTGCATAGTATTCCATGGTATACATGTACCGCAATTTATTAATCCATTCGTGGGTTGATGGGCATTTGGGCTTCTTCCACAACTTAGCAATTATGAATTGGGCTGCAATAAACATTCTGGTACAAATACTTTTATTATGATGGGATTTTTGGTCTTCGGGAGCTATACTAGTTTTTTTTATGGTTCCACACAACATGAAGTACTACTTTTTTCCACTTTTTCAAAATATGATGTTGGTATTTTAATGGGGATTGCATTGAATCTGTAGATAGCTTTGGGTAGAATAGACATTTTGACAATGTTGATTCTTCCCAGCCAAGACCATGGTATGTTCTTCCATTTATTAGTGTCTTCTGCAATTTCTTTTCTGAGGGTGTCATAATTCTTTTTGAAAAGATCTTTCACCTCTTTTGGTAGGTATATTCCTAAGTACTTCGTTTCCTTTGAAGCTAATCGTGTCCTTGATTTGATTCTCAACTTGGCTGTTATTGGCATATATAAAAGCTATTGATTTGTGGACATAGATTTTGTACCCTGAGATATTACTATATTTCTTGATGACTTCCAGGAGTCTGTGGTTGAGTCTTGGGTTTTCTAAGTATAGGATCATATCATAAGCAAAGAGGGTGAGTTTGACCTTCTCTGCCCCCATTTGAATGCACTTTATTTCCTTCTCTTGCCTGTTTGCATTGGCTAGAACTTCCAGCACAATGTTGAATAATAGTGGTGATAGTGGACATCCTTCCTGTTTCTAAGTGGAAATGCTTTCAATTTTACACCATTTAGTACGATGTTAGCTATGGGTTTGTCATAGATGGCTTCAATCAGGTTAAGAACTGTGCCCCCATGCCTGTTTTCTTAAGTACTCTTGTTCGAAAAGGATTCTGAATATTATCAAATGCTTTTTTCTGCATCTATTGAGAGGATATATGGCCTTTGCTTTTGCTTTATGTATTACATTTATGGATTTGCATATGTTAAACCAGACTTGCATTCCTTGGATGAAGCCTACTTAATTGTGATGTATAGTATTTTTTAATGTGTAGCTGCAATCTATTAGCTAAGATTTTGTTGAGTATTTTCACATTGGTATTCATTAGTGAAATTGGTCTGTAGTTGTGCTTTTTAGTTGGGCCCTTTTCTGGTTTTCAAATTAATATGATGTTTGCTTCATAGAATGTGTTAGGGGAAGGTTCTCTCCTCTGCAACGTTTTGGATAGATTCTGCAGTATAGGTACAAGTTCATCTTTGAAGGTGCGATAGAATTCTGATGTGAAGCCATCTGGTCCTGGGCTTTTTTTGCTGGAAGCTTTTTTATTGTTTCTGCACTCTCGGTGCCTGATATTGGTCTGTTTAAGAGATTTATTTCTTTCTGGTTAAGTCTAAGAAGGTGATGTTATTCCAGATATTGGTCTATTTCCTCTCCATTGTCAAATTTCTGGGCATAGAGTTTTTGGTATTACTCAGAAATAATCTCTTGTATCTCTGTGGTATGAGATGTTTTTTCCCCTTTTCATTTCTGATTGAGAGTATTAAAGACTTTACTTTTATATTTTTAGTTACTTTGGCCAATGGTTTATTTATATTTATCTTTTCAAAGAACTAACTTTTTATTTGATTGATTTTCTGAATGATTCTTTTATTTTCAATTTCATTTATTTCTGATTTAATTTTGGTTATTTCTTTTCTTGGAAAAGAAAAAGCTTGGAATTGGAATGTTCTTCCTTTTCCATTTATTTAAAATTATACATTTAGGTTGTTGATGTGCTCTCTTTCTGTGTTTTAGATGTAGGCATCTAATGCAATAAATTCCCCCCCTTTTTTTTTTGAGACAGAGTCTCAAGCTGTCATCCTGGATAGACTGCTGTGGCATCACCACTCACAGCAACCTCCAATTCCTGGGCTCAAGTGAGTCTCCTGCCTCTGTCTCCCAAGTAGCTGGGGCTACAGGCACCTGCCACAACGCCTGGCCATATTTTTGGTTGCAGCCATCATTGTTGTTTGGTGGGCCTGGACTGGATTTGAACCTGCCTGCTCAGGTGTACGTGGCTGGCACCTTAGCTGCTTGAGCCACAGGCGCTGAGCCACATTTCCCTCTTAATATTGCTTTGAAGTGTCCCACAGGTTTTGGTAGCTTATGTCTCCTTTGTTGTTATGCTCAAGCAAGTTAATCATTTCCTTTTTTATCACTTCCTTGACCTAACTGTCAATCAGGATAAAGTAGTTTAATTTTCATGCCCTTTTGTGGGGATGAAAACTTTTAGTTCTTGTTGGAGTTGAGGTCACCCTGATGGATTTGCCCACGTAGGCCAATTGGCACTTACTCTGGGAAGCTTGCAGAATCTTCTCTTTTGTCTTGACTTTGGAAAAGTTTATGACAATGTGTCTTGGAGAAGCTCTGTTTGCATTGAGATGACCTGGGGTTTGATGTCCCTCTGAAATGAGTTTATCAGAATATTTGGTGATATTTGGGAAATTTGGATTTATGATATCCTCTAGTAGGGCTTCCATTCCTCTGGGACATTCTTTTTCCTCTTCTGGGATACTTATCACTCTTATGTTTAAATGTTTCATGAAGTCCCGTAATTCTGTCAGTGAATGTTTTGCTTTCTTTCTCTCTTTTTCTGTCTCTTTAACTATGTGTGTTAGCTCAAGAGCTTTATCCTCCACCTCTGACAATCTTTTTTCTGCATGGTCTAATATGTTATTGATACCTTCTGCTGCATCTCTAAGCTCCTGATTAACTGCTTTAATTCCTTAACCTCTGCTATATCCATTCTATATTCTTCATATAGATCATCTCTTATTTGATTCTGTTTTTGGATTTCCTTTTGGTTATATCCACTTTCTCAGCAATTTCCTTTTTTTTTTTTTTTTTTTTAGTAGTTTTTGGCAGAGGCCAGGTTTGAACCCACCACCTCTGGTATATGGGGCCAGCGCCTACTCCTTTGACCACAGGTGCCACCTTCCTTCATTGTTTTTACCATCTATATTTTAAATTCCCCTTCTTTCATTTCTAACATTTCTTTATAAATGGAATCCTCTGCAGTAGCTACATCATAATCCCTTGAGAAGAGGGGAAACCTTCGCTGTTCTGGTTTTTCATGTTGTCAGGATTTTTCTGCTGTTTCTTCCTCATGAGTGTTTTCTTTTTTGTCTGTTTCCTTATCTTACTTTTTTCCTTTCACTTCCTCTTGCTCTTTAAGTTACTGTGCCTCTGACTTAAGGTGTTGAAGCATTGTTTTGGTAAAGGACTAAAAGGATAAGAAGAGTGATGAGCAATAAGGGATAGAATACAAAAAAGGAGAAAAGAGAAAGCAAAGGGAGTAAACAAAAGGAAAGCTAGACAAAAAGAAAAGAGGGAAGAAAGAGGGGGACAGGAGTAATAGTCATGTTCAGTAGGATACTTTGACCCACACCCAACAACCTCAACCTCTAGGGCACTGAGTTGGGTGTGTCCCTCAAGGTCCTGTGCTCTTTGCCAGCCTTAGCAGAGAGAAGACTCCACTTCCACCAACTAGAAAAGAAAAATAAAAATAGTATAAATCATACTAGCACAAGTAAACAAAAACCCTAAGGGATAAAATTTGGCAGAAAAATTAGCAAAAATGAAGCCATCATTATTTAAGAAGGAAACAATGAAAAATTATAATTACCTGAGAAAAAGAATAAGAAGAAAAATGAAAATCTAGGGAGGAAAAAAGTTGAAAATTTTTTTCAAAAAGGAGAAAAAAGGCTTGGTGCCTATAGCTCAAGTGGCTAGGGCAACAGTCACATACACTGCAGCTGGTGGGTTGAAATCCAGTCTGGGCTTGCCAAACAACAATGACAAAAAATAGCCAGGCATTGTGGCCGGTGCCTATAATTCCAGATACTTGGGAGGCTGAGGCAAGAGAATAACTTAAGCTCAAGAGTTTGAGGTTGTGGTTAATTGTCACACCACGGCACTCTACCCAGGGTGACAGCTTGAGACTCTGTCTCCAAAAAAATAGAGATAAATACTATATATATGTGTGTGTGTGTGTGTGTGTGTGTGTATCTTGCTGTAAATTGTTGCCTGGGCAACAGGTGATCTTCTGGTATATGAGATGCTAATCACAACACTGATACAGTTGTATAAGAGGGAGACTGGAAGCCTTTGTCTTGACAAAGAAACCTGGTTCCATCTTCCTGACATCTTTGCCCTTAATGCCCACAAGGTTGGGAGCCTGAAGCTCTCCTCTGCCCACTTGTAGACATGCTTTGACCTTTCCAAATCATGTCCCTCGGCTATGCAGTGATGTTCCCAGGAAAGCATGTGTTGCTTGAACCTCTCCAGAAGTGGCTGCCCTTTTGTTGGGCATGACAGAACTGGCTTCACACTAGGACCCTGAGGGCTGATCCGGCAAGGCAGCTTTCCCACAATGGCTGTGCCTGACCTGCAGCCAAACAAAGAAAGCTCCACTCTACCTGGTGGTTCAGTACTGGCCCCTGCATGCTGTTCAAAATCACTTGCTCATTCAAGATCTTCCAAGGTAACTTAACCAAGTGCACAGGTCCAGGAAAAAAGTTCATAGTGCAGGCCTTCTCTGTCTGTAATTTGTCACTAAAACAGCTGCACTGGTCAGCACCTGCACTCAAGTATGTGGTGCTTCTCCATTGCTCTTGTCCTCCTCTTGGGGTCCTGAAGTCTCCTGCTGCCTCCCTATGCCTCCAATGTGGTGTTTCTGGGCATACTCCACAATCAGAGGTGCCTGGAGTCCTTTTTCCCCAATCTCACCACATGCAGCTGCAAAGAAACTGTCTTTAGTCTACCACCTTACCCTGTCCCCCAGTAGTTCCTTTAAATGTAAGTGGACTAAATTCTTCAACCAAAAGATATAGAGTGATTGAAAGCAATAACAAAACAAGACCCAACCATGTGCTGTTTACAAGAGATTCAATTTAGCTTTAAGTGCACATATAGGCTAAAAGTAGAAAAATGGAAAAAAGACATTTTGTGCAATTAGTAACCAAAGGAGAGCATGGAGAGCTATATTTATATCAGGCAAAGTAGGCTTTAAGTTAGAAACTGTAAGAGACCAAGGAGGTCATTTATATCAATAAAAGGATCAATTATAAAAATATACGCAGCCAACATTGGAGCACCTAAATACATAAAGCAAATATAAACAGACCTGATGTCAGAAATTGATGGCAACACAATAATAGTAGGGGAATTCAATATACCATTTTCAACAATGTATAGGTCATGTGAACACAAAATGAAAAAGGAAACAGTGGGGCGGCACCTGTGGCTCAACAGAGTAGGGTGCTGGCCCCATATGCCAGAGGTGGTGGGTTCAAACCCAGCTCCAGCCAAAAACTGCAAAAAAAGAAGAAAAATGAAAAAGGAAACAGTGATCTTGGTATACATCTCATAAAATTTTTTGTTCATATACAGAACATTTCATCTAACATCAGCAAGCTACATATTCTTCACACATGGAACATTCTTCAGGATAGATCATATGTTAGACCACAAAACTGGTCTTAATGAATTTAAGAACATTAATATCATATCAAGAATTTTTTTCCAACCACAACAGTATGAAATGACAAGTCAATAACATAAGAAAAGCAAGGAAACTCAAAATTATGTGGAAAGTAAACAGTAAACTTCTGACAAATCAGTCAAATAAGAAATCAAAAGAGAAGTTAAAAAACTATTTTGAGAAAAATTAAAATGGAAATCAAGATACTAAAACTTGTGGGATGTAACAAAAGCAGTTTTAAGAGGGAAGTTTATAGGGATACATACTTACCTCGAGAAAAGGGGAAATATTTCAGATAAATAACCTAAGTCTGCATCTTCAAGGAACAAACTAATCTCAAAGTAATGGAAGGACATAAATGATGAAGATTAGAGCACAAATAAACAAAATGGAGACAAGAAAAGCAATAGAAAAGATCAAACAAAAATTAGAGCTAGTTTTTGAGAAAATAAGCAAAATCAAAAGCTTTTAATTTGATGACTAAGAAAATAAAAGACTCAAGTAGATAAAATTAGAAATAAAAAAGAAGACATTACAATTGATACCACAAAAATACAGAAGGTTATAAGAGGCAAGTATGTATAATTACATGCAAATTGGATTACTGGGAAGCAGTAGATTAATTCCTAGAAATATACAGCATATTTCTGTGGTCCGGATATAGTTTGTTTGGCCTCACTCAGTTTCATGTCGAAATTTGATCCCCAAAGTTGGAGGTGTTTGAATCATGGAGGTGGATCGTGGAAGTGGAAGAAGTTGGCATCATCCTGAACATAATAAGGGAGTTCTTTATAAGTTTGCATGTATGTTGCCTCAAGAGCTAGTCATTCAAAGAGCCTGGGACCTCCCTTCTCTTTTTTACCACATGACTTCAGCACACTGACTCCCCTTTTTTTCCCACCATGAGTGGAAGCAACCTGAAGACTTCACCAGAAGCAAATGCTGGTGCCTTGCTTCTTGTTATAGCCTGAAGAACTGTGAGCCAAATAACCATTTTTTTCTTTATAAATTACCCAGTCTCAGGTATTCTTTTATAGCAGCACAAGTGCACTAAGACACCTAACCAAGACAGAGTTATGAAGAAATGGAAAATTTGAACAGATCAACACTGAGTAAGGAGATTGAATTAGTAATAAAAAAAAATCCTCCATCAAAGGAAAGCCCTGAACCTGATTGTGTCACAGGTGAAATCTACCAAACACTTAAGGAAGAGTAAATACCAGTCTTTCTCAAGTTCTTACACAAAAATTGAAAAAAAAAAATTTACAAGGTCATTTTATGAAGCCAGTAAAAAAATCTCAATAAAATACTAGCAAAGCAAACTCAATATCACATTCAAAGTATCATTCACCATGATTGAGGGAGTTTATCCCTCAGATGAAAGGTTGTTTGATATATGCAAATTAATAAAGGTGATATACAACATTGCTAGAATGAAGGATAAAAATCATATCATATGATCGTACTATTACAGATAGCCTAAATAGTACGATCAAAATATTTCTGAATGTATATGAAGCACATCGTGCCCTATGATTGCACCAATGTACACAATTATGATTCAATAAAATTATTTAAAAAATCATATCATATGATCATCTCAATAAATGCAACAAAAACATTGAACAAAATTCAATACTTTTTCATGATTACAAACTCTCAATAAATTGTATATAGAAGGAATGCACTTCAACAAAGTAAAAATCACATATCATGAGTCCACTATTGACATCATTCTTAATAGTGAAATGTTAAGTTTTTAAGGCTCAGAGTTGAGGCTTACAGTTGAGCTTCTAAGATCAGTAACTAGACACTCTTCCCACTTTATTAAACATACTTCTGGAAGTAGTAGCCAGGGCAATTAGGCAAGTGAAAGAAAGATAATAAATCAAAGAATAGTAAAAGAAAGGAAGAGAATGCATCCAAATAAAAAAAGAAGAAGAAATAAAATTGTCTCAATTGTAGATGACATGAAATACATAGAAAATCCTAAAGATTCCACCAAGAAACTGAGATTTACTAAACAATTTCATCAAGGTTGCAGGATACAAAATGAACATACAAAAATAAGTTGCATTTTTTTTTTTTTTTTGTAGAGACAGAGTCTCACTTTATCGCCCTGGGTAGAGTGCCGTGGCGTCACACTACTCACAGCAACCTCCAGCTCCTGGGCTTAAGCGATTCTCTTGCCTCAGCTTCCCGAGTAGCTGGGACTACAGGCGCCCGCCACAGCTCCCGGCTATTTTTTTGTTTTGCAGTTCGGCCGAGGCCGGGCTTGAACCCGCCACCTTCGGTATATGGGGCCGGCACCCTACTCGCTGAGCCACAGGAGCCGCCCAATAAGTTGCATTTTTATACACTAATAATAACTATCTAAAAATAAATTAAACTGGCATGCCTAACTCTGCCTTTAGTCTCTGTTCTAAGCATCAACCATAGCATTACAGTGTCCTTCATGCCCAAGTCTTTTTGAAAACCTTCCACATCCACATCTCTATTAATTGCTGCTAGCAGGCTGCTCAAGAAAGTGTTATTATATTTACTCTTCACTGACCCGAGTATATCCTGGTCATGTGGCTGAATTAATTATGTATTTACCAATTTTTTTGGTGAAACAGATAACCTCTACACCTTCTTGAATTCTTAGGAATTTCTTAAGAATGAAATAGAATAATAGTCCAACAGCATCTGTAGAACTGGTTAGGGCAGGAGGAATCTCTTAGTCTGACAAAAAGAGAATTGACTTACATAACTATTCTGAGATGTCTTGGCCCTTCACACAGTTTTTAGCTCTAATTCAATTTTCAAACCCAGTGGCCCTTGAATGAAAGGGATTCTATAAAACTTGTCGGAAGGAGCCTATGAAAGCATTAGTACTATAAATCTTCCTTCTGCCTTCTCCTAAGGAAATTGGGGTTATTTACACATCCCCACCTGTCCCAGGTTTTGTTTAGTGGCTCAGTGCTAGAATGGCTATGGAAGACTCGGTTCCAGCCCCTGATATGAAAATATACCATGAAAGTTGTGGTGTGCTCCAGGGGCGATTGTATTCTGAATCAGAACCCCCCATATGCTGCCATTATTCATATAGAAATGATATATGCATTCAGCAACCAAAGGACGAAAATGGGAATGGTAGCCTTTACTGTCACAGTTTTTGCCTCTCAGCACTAGAGGTCCCTGAGACCTTTCGTGGTAGTCCACAAGGTCAAAGTATTATGCTAAGGTATTATTTTACTTTTTCACTGTGTTAACACTCATACTGATGGTGGGTAAAACTGTGGGTGCTCCAGCATGACTAAGAGCAGCAGTACTCAGCTATGTGAGCAGCCCCATGTCCTTCCCTCCACACAGTCACAACAAGGGAGAAAAGACCAACCAATTTCACTCAGGAATGCTCTTAATAAGTCAGTAAAACTGTTAATTTTATTAAGTCTGACCCATCAATACACATCTTCTTAATATTCTGGGTGATGAAATGGCAAAATCTCATAAAGCACTGTGGCTGTCCTGCAAAGGACAAGGACTTGAGAAAAACCACTTGTGTGATTATTTGAGTTGGGAGCTGAACTAGCCCATATTTTCCATGGAAGACCATTTTTACTTTTTAAAAACTGGCTGACAAACGCCCTATGGCTATTCAGATTGAGACTCACAATACAATTATTGAGAATGAAAAAAGTGAACTTGTCACTTGAAGAAAACAACTGATGGAATATGTAGCCACTGTTAAAATTCAAGCTTTCAGGAGAATTTTAAATTCCAAAAAATTTATTAACTGCTACTGTGACTTGGACAGCTTTCCAAAACTTAAGACTTCCTGATGAGATCAGTGGTAATATGAACAAATGTGAATTATTGATATTGTGTAAAGAAATAGATCAACATTTGGAATCTCTGAATAACTCAGAGATCAAATATTTTCCAAGTGACCAATCTGCATAAATTTTACAAAATTATTAGATATCCATTAAAATAGCAAGACAAACCAATAAATTTTAATATAAGAGAATCCTAAAAGTTCACTGGTATGATATCAAATGCAACCTTACAAGTAACCTGTAAACATCTACAACTTGTCAAGTTTTAATGTATATATAAAAAAGGATATTCACAATTACATCAAAAAGCTATGAAAATGTTCTCTCTTTTCCTAATTACATCTGTGTGAGGCAAAAATGAGCAATGATGCCACTCTTCTCTATAGTTACATGTCTTTAAAAATATGTTCTATATCTTAACATGTAATGGGTTTATGATTACTATTTTTAATAAAGTAACAAACGTCAAATTTTTTTAAGTCAGATACACATAGATCATGAATACATTTATGCATATGTTGGGTACAATGTGTTGATTTTTTTTATATACAATCTGATGTGGTTACATCAAACCAATCAACGTACTTTTGCCTCATTTGCTTGATTATTGTGTTAAGACATTCATGTTCTACACTTGACAGATTTGACTTGTACCCTTGCAATATGCTCCATAGGTGTGGTCCTGCCTTCTACCCTCCCTCTATCAAACCTCCCCCCTCCCTCCTTCCCACTCCATTTCTCTCCTTCATTCTGGGCTATAGTTGTGTTCTTTCTTTCATAATAAAGTGTGAGTAAATATAAGTAGGTTTCATAGAAGTTCTGAGTACATTTGATACTTTTTCCTCCATTCTTGAGATACTTTACTTAGGAGAATATGTTCCAGGTCCCTCCATGTAAACATAAAAGAAGTGAAGGCTCCATCTGTTTTTTTTAAGGCTGCATACATATACCTTTTTTAAGGTATACATATACCAAAATTTATTAATCCATTCATGGGTTGATGGGCACTTGCGCTTCTTCCATGACTTGGCTATTACGAATTGAGTGCAATGAATAATCTGGTGCAAATGTCTTTTTTGCAAAGTGATTTTTGGTCTTTTGGATATACTGCTAGTAGAGGAATTGTAGGATCCAAAGGCAGGTCATATCCTGAGTGTTCCCTAAACTTCTTTCCAAAAGGAACGTATTAGTTTGCATTCCCACCAGCAGTGGCGAAGTGTTCCCTTTTCTCCACATCCATACCAATATCTGTAGTTTTGGGATTTTGTTATGTGGGCTACTCTTACTGGAGTTAGATGGTATCTCAAAGTGCTTTTGATTTGCATTTCTCTGATGATTAAAGATGGCAAGCATTTTTTCACGTGTCTGTAGACCATGTCCCTATCTTCTTCAGAGAAGCTTCTGTTCAGGTCTCTTGCCCATAGTGAAATGGGATCACTTGTTCTTTTCTTATTAAAAAGTTTGAGTTCTCTGTGGATTCTGGTTATCAGACCTTTGTCAGAAACATAAAGGGCAGTCTACTTGCTTTATTTACTGTGTTCTTGGCTGTGCAGGAGCTTTTTAGTTTGATTAGATCCCAGTGATGTATTTTTGGTATTGCTTCAATTGTCCTGGGGGCCCTACAAAATGTCAAAATTTAAAAAAAAATTAATTAATTAATTAATTAAGAAAACAGTCTCATCTCCAATAGCATCAAAAAATAAAGGCTCAGAGCCTGTGGCTCAATGGGCTAAGGTGCCAGCCATGTACACCTGAGCTGGCGGGTTCAAATCCAGCCTGGCCCACCAAACAACAATGGTGGCTGCAACCAAAAAAAATGGCTGGGTGTTGTGGCGGGCGCCTGTAGTCCCAGCTACTTGGGAGGCAGAGGCAGGAGACTAGCTTGATCCCAGGAATTGGAGGTTGCTGTGAGCTGTGATGCCATAGCACTCTATCCAGGGTGACAGCTTGAGGCTTTGTCTCAAAATAAATAAATAAATAACTAATAAAGTACTTGGAAATAAATGAAACCAAGAAGGTGAAAAAGTTTGTGCATTGAAAAAAAGAAATTGAAGAGGACAAATGGAAAGATAATCAGTGTTCATTGATTGACATAATCAGTATTGTCAAAATATCTATAGTGCCCAAAGCAACCTGCAGAGTCAGTGCATTCCTTACCCAAATTCCAAGGATATCTATCAAGTGAATAGAAAAAAAAGCTAAAATTTGTGTGGAACCATAAAACACCTCAAATAGCTAAGGCATTCTTGAGTAAGAAGAACAAACTGGAGGCATCATACTTCATTTCAAATTTTGTTACAAAGCTATAATAATAAGAACAGTATAGTACTGACATAAAATCAGACACATAATTGTGGGGGCCCAAAAAGGGCGCCCAAGCCAGGCTTAAATGTCAAAACACAGCCTGGGGACATCTACCCACCTCCTCCCAGTACCGAGAAATAATTTTCCGAATTGACCCCCACCCCTTCCCCTGCACACATCCTGTTACAGCCCAAACCGCAACTTCCCATTGGCCTAGCTTTCATGCCGGCACAAAAGTTAGTTCCATGCTGAAGCACAAAATGGCGACTGTTCCCGCACCCACGCAACCAGCTAACAGCCAAAGCTTCAAACCTGCCTATCAGTGAACAACATGCTCCCTTATACCCCGCCCCTTCCTCCCCCTGCTCACTAGTAAGCTTTAAAAACCGGCTTTTCGCTGCCATTAAACAGACCTTGACAAGAAACCTGCTTGGTCTCGTTCTCTCTTTCTCCCCCATTCTCTTTCAGGCTTGGTCCCCCTCGCCCCCATGAATAACCGCGTCCCACAGGACGGGACACATAATCCAATGAAACAGAATAGAAAGTCCACAAATAACACCACGCATGTAAGGTCTACTAATCTTCCACTAAGTAACTTTGATTATGCAATGGGGAAAAGAGTCTCCTCAATAAACAACACTGGGAAAACTAGATATCCACATGTAAAACAATCAAATTGAATTCTTATCTCCCAACCTACATAAAAACTAACTCAAAATGGATTAAAGAGGTAACCTTAAAACCTAAAACCTTATTAATTCCTGGAATAAAACACAGGGGGAAATTCCCTGACATTGGTCTTGGCAATGTTTTTTTTTTTTGATAGGACACCAATGAATAAGTAGAACTATATTAATCTAGAAAGTTTCTGCATAGCAAAGGAAATAATTAACAAAATTAAAGCACAACTTACAGAAAGGAAAAAAAAATATTTGCAAATCACGTATCTCTGCAATCCCCAACCACTGGGCCAAGGACCAGTACTAGTCTGTGGCCTGTTAGGAATGGGGCCACACAGCAGGAGGCGAACAGTGGCCAGCAAGAGAAGTTTCATCCATATTTATAGCCACTTCCTGCCACTTGCATCAATCCCTGAGCCCCACTTCCTGTCAAATTAGCTGTAGGATTAGATTCTCACAGAAGCATAAAACCTACTGCAAGTTGCACATGCAAGAGATCTAGGTTGCATGCTCCTTATGAGAATCCAAGGCCTGATGATCTGAGGTGGAGCTGATGTGATGATGCTGGGGTGAAGCTGAAAATACCAATTATCATTAGCAGAAAGGTTTGACTGCACAAAGACCATAATGAATCAATTTCTCGCAGACTCGTATCAACCACCTCACCCTCATGTGGAAAACTTGTCTTCCATGAAACTAGTTTCTGGTGCCAAAAGTGCCAGCAGCCCTGGACTGCTGGTATATCTGATAATGAGTTAATATATAAAATATAAAAGGCACCCATGCAACTCAATAACACAAATAAATAATCCATGTTTTTTAAAAAGGTAAGGACCTAAATAGACATTTTCCTAAATAAGACATATTGTGTAAAAATGGCCAAAAAGTAATGTATATGAATAGTGGTCAACATTGCTAATCATCGGGAAATGCAAATCAAAACTACAATGAGATATCACTTATTATGATGGCTGTTATCAAAAAGTTAAAAGCTTACAAGTGTTGGGAGGGATATATAAAATAAAGAAATCATGTGAATTTTCGATGGCAATGTAAATTGACACATTCATTATGGAAAACAGTATGGAGATTCATCAACAAATTAAGAATAAAACTTATATGATCCAGCAATCCTACTTCTGTTATATATCCAAATCACTATTTCAAAGAACAATCTATATTCCCATGTTCATTTCAGCATTATTCACAATAGACAAGATCTGGAAACAACCAGACACACATTTATACACACAGAAAATATTATACAACCTTAAAAAAGAAAATCCTGATAGCATAGATAAACCTAAGTGAAATAAGCCAGATACAGAAAAACAATTACTACATCTTCTCACTTTTATGTGGAATCTAAAGAGTAGAATTCTGATTGCCAGGAGCTGGTGATGTGGACAGGTTGATTAAAGTGTACAAGCTTTCAGTATTAAGATGACTAAGTACTGTAGATCTAGGGTACAGCATGGTGTATATAGTTAATGTATGATATGTTTGAAATTTGCTAAGATAGTAGATCTTAAATATTCTCACCATAAAAATGTAATTATGTGAGATGATGGATGTATTAATTAGCTTGATTGTGATAATCCTCTCATAAAGTATGCTTATATATAATATATATATTATATATATAAAACTATTATACATGTTAAACATTGCATTTTTATCTGTTAATCACACCACAATAAATCTGGGGGAAAAAGACTACTCTAGACTGATTCACAAACTTAAAGGCTTGAAAGGATCAAGCAAATATGCATGTGCAGCAGTCTTCAAAGAAAGACAAGAAAATCCAGTGCTCAACTATGTAATACCACAAGCCCAGCCCCCAATTAAAATAAATAGACATACAAAGTAGTCGGAAAATGCAGCCTAAAAGAAAAAAAATCAGTCCATAGCCTCAGATTCAGAAATGAAAGAGGTGATGAAATTAAAAGAAATGTAAAACAGCTGTTATGTATATGCACGAAAGTTTAATGGAACACGTGAACATAATGAAAAAGTAAATGGAATAGTTAAAAGTAGAAACAAATGGAAATTCTATTGCTGAAATATACAATATCTGAACACTTCATTGGATTTAAGTAAAACTTATTAGGACTACAAAAATAAAAGCAATGAATCTGAAGATACATTAATAGAAACTTTTCATAATGAAGCACATAGAAAAGAAAGACTGAAATAGAATGAAGAAAGAATTCATAGATGATTAGGTCAAAGGAACTGTATAAGCAAATGGCAGAGTGGTTTTAATTATGAGTACTAAGTATGTGGAGAATGGCAATAGTTCAAAGTGGTTAGAACATAGACTGTGGGAAAAGTGATGGACAATGGAATTCAAAAGTTAGGTTATATAGGGTTTCCCAGCAATGATCTTGCATGCTGTGCTAAGGATTTTAAAACTTATGCTATGGACAATGGAAAACAATCCAAGCTTTTGGAGTGAGTACTTGATAAAATCAGTTGTGTTTTAAAAGGGTAAATTTAGATTGATTGTAGGCAGGAGATGTCAAAGTTGGGAAGATATCCATGACACTTTTGTAGAAGCCAGGATGAAATAAGAGAAGAGCCACACTTGGGCAATGAATGAAAAGAAGGCAAATTCATAAAAGTTTCAAATAGGAATGACATTCTTTGTTGCTAGGATCTTGAGGAGTATAAGAAGAAGGAGGATGAAGATATTGATAAAGAGGAGAATGATTCTGCCTTGAGCAAACAGGGGAATGCTGATACTCTTCTCTGACAAAGAGAATGCTGAAGGAACATCAAATTGGGGGTGCCATTTTGTATATACTGGGTTTGATGTTTCTGGGGAACATCTAGACAGAAGAAAACACTAGAGATAAGATAAGAATTGGGCATCATCCACAGATAGTTGATGGCATTAAAGTAGATGATGAGGAAAGTGGAAAATGTCTAGATTTATATGAGAAGAATATCAAAGGTGGAAAGATTGAGAACACCAGTATGTAATGATCCGATAGAGAAGGAGAACCAGTCAGAGAGATCAAAGAAATAGGAGAGAGTAAAATTCTGGAAACCAAGAGAGACTTTCCAGAGAGTGTAAAGGGTGCTGAAAGATCACATAGTTTATCCTACTTGAGAAAAAGAGGTGGTTTAATCATTCATTGGTGTCTTTAGTGAGAATGGTTTTAGTAGAGATAAAAGCAAACACCATGTTGCAGTGGATTGAATAATAAGTCAGACACAAAGAAATAGAGCCATTGAGTGAAAATTCTTTCAAGAAGTTTAGCCGGGCAGTGCCTGTGGCTCAGTGAGTAGGGCGCTGGCCCCATATGCCGGAGGTGGCAGGTTCAAACCCAGCCCTGGCCAAAAACTGCAAAAAAAAAAAAAAAAAAGGGCAATTAGTGGGATCACACCTATGGTGCATCTTAGCAGGGTACTGGTGAAACTTATTAAAGGTAGAGTATCAATGTCTTTATATAGTGATCAAGAAAATGCCATGAAGGCTAGCTGTAACAGTACGATCAAAATATTTCTGATTGTATA
>CAUYON010037525.1:0-15254 GCA_963573935.1 Arctocebus calabarensis | reverse complement strand
CAGCCAGGGCCCGCCAAACAACAATGACGGCTGCAGCCAAAAAATGGCTGGGTGTTGTGGCAGGCACCTGTAGTCCCAGCTACTTGGGAGGCAGAGGCAGGAGACTTGCTTGAGCCCAGGAATTGGAGGTTGCTGTGAGCTGTGATGCCACAGCACTCTATCCTGGGTGACAGCTTGAGGCTCTGTCTAAAAAAAAAAAAAAAAAAAAATGACCAAGATTATCAAGATAGAATTTGATGCTAGGGGATTCCAAGGAAATAATAACCTGAGCCTATAATTCAGGACATTTTGGTTAACTGTGCACTGCTTTGTGACAATCAGCAAATCCCTTCTCTCAGGTTCCTGATTTCTCAAATATTAAAACAACAGATGGCCTCCTGCTGCTGCTGTAGGACTTTCCAGTTCTAACAGTCTGCGAATCTATGTTTGGGTTTTATAAGTTGCAACCTCCTATGCTTGGCCCCCATCAGGCTGTGGGGGGATGCAGGCAGGTTCAGCCAACCAGCTTATAACTACATTTCTCTGTGTTTTCTCCCCAGCTTTCCCTGTGCTATTTGTTGCCCCCTGGGGTATCGCCCGTGCGTACCTGGAGAACACAGGGTAGGTGATTCGCCTGGTTTTGCTCTTCCATGAGCAGTAATTCCCAGATATGCCCAAATGTAAGCAATTACATCATTTCCCCCAAAGAAAATATCCATCCTTTCCTTTCTCATTTTGGCCATCTAGAATATAGAATATATTGAGGAATGTAGATAAATAATCAAAGATTTTAGCTCCATATGCAAATTAGCACAAAGATGCTGTCTAGGTGAGCTGCAGCCCTTCATATGCAAGGACATAAATACAGACGTGGTCACTGCAGTCCTGGTCACAGTGAGGAAAGAAAAAAAAAGAGGCAAACAAACCTGGCATACCCATAACTAGGGGAATTACTAAACAAACTGTGGCATACCTATATTGTAGTATATTAAGAGACTACTAGGAGAAAACCCAAATTGGTCTTCACAGGAACTTGTTGGGACTAAATCGCAACCGTACTGTTGCTAAATACTTACTGTATGTTCCCACTTTTTCCCTCCAAATTATGACCACCAAACCCCCCCTCCCACTATGTAATTAAGGATTTTTGTTTGTATGAACATGATGAAAAATGTGAAAAGATGCACAAACAAGGTGACTTACTGGTAAGAAAAGTCAACAGTACCAGTCCTAACAAGAAGGGAGTTTAGTTCTCTCTTCCACCTCTGCCATGCCTGAGGGGAGCCATGGTGGGAAGTCAAGCTTGAGAGCAAGCATTATTCTTCCAGAGGCCATGAGACTTTGACATTCAACCTCTTCTCACTTCTTACCTTTAGGTGCTGGGCAACAAATGGGAACAAGACAATCTGGTGGATCATCCGAGGACCCATGCTGCTTTGCGTAACAGTAAGGACCATCCCACCCACCTATTCTGCCTCTGAGCTCAGCAGCTCTGGGAAACATCCCCATCACACCCACACGCCCCAAACTCGGATCCCTTAAGAAGGAAAAGCTATACTGTGAGCAGTTTCTGCTGAATGAGAAGTTAGAAACTTCTCTATGTGTTGGTTCAGGACCTGAATTCAGAGTTACACTGCTGTAAAGAGACCTGCAATCAGCTCTGTAGGCCTGTGGTGTGGGGAAGGCTCTGGGAATACAGGTTCCCTCAGTGAGTGAGGAGCCCAGTGGCAGCAGGACTGATGTCTTAATTCCATTAGCAGGAGGGAGGAAGAACCTAATAGAACTTTTAGAGGAGGAAAAGATACAGCCACTATTAACCCCAAACAGTGATGGGGTGGGATCAAGACATAGATGCCACTCTGAATCCTTAGGGAGGAAGGACCTTTCATTGTGTGGCCAAGGGTATTTGGGATGGGGAAGGGTGTCCAAGCTAGAGCCAAAAAGCCCCTTTCAGTGTCAGAGTGTGAGAATGAAATCTGTCAAAGAAGCTTGAGGGAAGGAGTTAGCAGATGGGATGAGTTAGCAGATGGAATGAGTTAGCAATGTCTTGGAAGAAGGCAGAAAGTCGTCTTGCCTAGACACAGTGCCACCTTCTCTGGGGTCCACCAGGAGCCAGGCACCATGTTCTGTATTCTGCCCATCCTCTTCTCCAAAGGGCTGCTAGATCATCTGTTTTGGGCATTTCATGTAAACCATCTGGTGTCTGTGGTGGTGTGAAAGAAAAAGGCTAGTTTTTATAGAAGTCTGGCAATATTTGTCATTTGACATGAGTGTGACCTAGAGAGAAAAATACTCATAGAAATGTCAGGAAAATGAAAGAGTGCGAAGAGGCCCTCAATCCTGGGGACCGCATTACAGCTAGCCTAGAAGGTGGCCTGTATGCCTCAGTTACTGGAGACATAGCTGAGAGCAAATGTTCCAAATGGTGTCTGAGCACACCCACCCACACATGGCGTGTCGAGCTCTGCCTCCATCTCTCCACAACCCTCCCCTCTGCAGCCACACTGCCCAGCTGGGGTCTCAGCACCCACCCCCTGCCCAGCACCTCCACCATGTCCTGTAGCCTTTATCGAGCACCTCCTATTTCTAAGTGTTTTGTGTGTATGAGCTCATTTGATCTTCCTAACCAATCTATGAGGTAGGTGCTATTCTTGTGTTTATCTTATTGGCATTCATAGTGAGACAATGAGAAATTACTTTCCTAAAGACATAGAACCAGTAACTGGGAGCTGTATCTCAGCTCAAAGAGTCTGGCTGGGTGGCAGTGGCCACCTGCAACCATAACATTGTGCTGTTGCTCAGAAAATGTCTATTATTTCCAGCCCCTGTGCCTCAGGCCCTCTCACACTGCAATACCTTGGTACTCCTTCCCTCTGCCATCTTATCCTAGGTGACCCATTCCACGACTTTCAAGTCTTGAGTCAAACGTCAAATGGTCACACCCTCAAGTGGCCCAGGGCTGCTAATGTGCAGCCAGGGGTGAAAAGCATCTTACTGTGGCCTTGCTATTCAAGGACCAGGGCCACCAGCATCACCTGCATGCTTGTTACAAATTCAGGTTCTCAGGCCCTACTCTCGAAACCTGCGGAATCAGAATCTGCATTGTAACAAGATCCCTAAACTTTGTGTGCTCATTAACGTTTAAGAAGCTCTTTGTCTAGACCTGTGGACACTGGATGCACATTAGAAACACCATAGTGGCTCATGCCCCAGACCAATGATGGCAGAAATTCTGAGGTTGGGGCCCAAAAACTTTTAGTTTTAAAAACTCTTATATACTTCTAATGAGCACTCAAAACTGGAACTACTGTTCTGGACCTTGACACTTTGACCTTCCAGGGCTGATGACCTGAATGCTGGTTTCTCCTGGTGCTCCCCAGGAGTTCCCAAAGTGACATTCTCTCCTATGACAAGAGAATGTGACCTTTCTTCTCACCTTGGTAAAGTGACCTTTCCATTCTATTGCTTGTACAACTCCCGTTGTGGTCATCTCCACCAGCAGGGCCACAGCCACCTTAGTTCCCCTTCCCATGGAGTCCTTCTCTTCCTCCTGCTCATCCCACCTGACAAATGACTTCAACATTCACCTACCCAGACACCCACTCTGGAAAGCAGAGTGTCCTTCTAGCTTCTACCCTCTTCTTCCCCACAACACAGGATGGATGAAGTCCACACCCATTAGACTTCAAGTCTCGTCAGTTCTTCCTCTAAAGCCATCGCCTCTTCCTTACTCCCATGACTACTACTCTTACTCTGCCCCTTGGGATTTCTTGTGCACGTCTCTGCTAAAGCCTCCTATTTGGTCTCTGTTCCTTCATTCTTGCCTCTGGAAATCCATCCTCCTGTTGCAGCCAGAGTCATCTGTTTGGAGTAATATTTGGCTATGTCTCTCATCTACTTGTGACTCTTTGATGGGTCCCTATTGATTATCCTTAGTGTGATAAGGATTATCATTCCCTGTCAACTCATCCAACCACAAGCACCCTAACTCTACTTACATGGAGAAATTCAAAGTTCTCCAAGTCTGCCATGGTGTAGCTCTCCTCCCCTGCCTGTGAACATGCTGTCTTTCTGTCTGGAATGCCCATCTGATGGCCTCACATCTGCCTAGTGAATTCTCTTTCTCTCTGGAGATACAGCCCTTTATTAACCTCTTGATGCTTCTAATTAAAGAAAGTCAACAGGTCATTTCACAGTCTTCCTCAGGTCTATGAAGGTCTCAGACAGGGTGTCGCTAAACTGTTGTCTGCATCTACAGGGGCTTGGACAAGAGGAAATGGGGCTTGAATAGAGATGGAAGAAGTTTCCCTTGATCACAAGGAAGAACATTTAGCCATAAACTGGTAAAACGCTGACAGAAACCACAGAGAAAGACTTTGGTTGCCAAGAGGAGAATCTATCTGAACAACAGGGAGTTAAAACTTCCCAACCTGTATAGCTCTTGGGCTCTATGACTCTGGACACTGGTTTCAGGGTTCCTAGGAGAGTGGAATTCATGCATCCTACTAGCCTTGAACGGGAAAAGAAAGGCCGTACAGTGAAGTGAGAGGAGCCTGGGTAGGAGTCAAGAACTTGGGTTCCATAACTGACCTGTGATGAGCCCTTTAGCCAAGGGAGTTGATCTTTCTGGGCTTCAGTTTCCTCATCTGTTGAATCAGAGTTGGACTAGACCAGTGGTTTTCAGAGAAAGGTCAGTCTGCCCCCTGGAGATATTTGACTGTATCTGAGGACATTTTTAATTGTCACAAATTGGAGGTTGATATGGTGGGGGGTAAGAGTGTTGCTACTGACATCTAAGGGAGGGATGTTGCTCAAGATCCTACAATGCACAGAACAGACCTAGAACAAATAACTATCCTGCCCCAAATAGCAATAGTACTGAGGTTGAGAAACTTTGAGCTAGATAGAAGCTATGCATTAGAACAACTTGGGGACATTTAAAAGACTATCTAGCCTGGACTCCACCCAGACTGATGGAATCAAAACTTCTACCATGTAGAACTTCCTTAGCACTGGCATCTCATTTATCTCATTTACCCTTCATTCAGCATTCATTGAGTTCTTTCTTTAGTGCTTGGCTTTGTGGTAGGTTCTTTCAGAGTTTCTATCCTTAGGAAATTCAGGGTTTCACAGTTAGCATTCTGAGACTCATCAGACTATGACTAAACCAATATTTACCTTCACATATGGTCATTTGCCCACATTTTGTAGTTTTTCACAAATCTGAATAGATGTAACCCCAACTCCAAAAGATCATTCCTTAAACCATAACATGGAAGGAGCCTGGATTACTGAATGACTGCATGGAGCAGAGTTTCCCCCACAGCACGAGATTGTGACATAGCAAAAAATTAAATGTTTGTGTTAAGGAAAAAAATTATTTGACTTCCAACATATATTCAATTTAAACTGAAGAACCCAGAAGTAACATGATAATCAAAATTGAACTGGTAGCAGTTGGAATTTTGGAATACTTAACAGTTTTCTTTCATCTTGGCCAATTTGATCCTGGGCCCTAGTTTTGGGGACATGGAATAGAAGCTTCTGGATAAAACCCAATTGTCCATGGTGATCAGAGCTTTGGGACCAAGGAGAGACTCCTATCCCAGATTCAGGGTCCCCGAAGAGCTCCCAGTTATCATAGTCAGATAGCTCCTATGGTTCCTAGGCTGGGTCTGCATTTACTGATCAGCATGTGGGTTTGTGTGAATGCATGTCTTACCGGATTTCCAGATACATCAGCAGACTTTTTTATTTATTTTATTTATTTTTTTATTAAATCATAGCTGCATACATTAGTGCAATCAAGGGGTACAATGTGCTGGTTTCATATACAATCTGAAATGTTTTCATCAAACATAGCCCTCATGGCATTTTCTTAGTTATTGTGTTAAGACATTTATATTCTACACCTAGTAAATTTCACATGTACCCTTGTAAAATGCACTGTAGGTGTGGTCCCACCAATTACTCTCACTCCACCCATCCTTCCCCTTCCCCTCCCCTTCCTCTCCCTTTCCCCCTTCTTTTGAGCTATAATAGGGTTATAGCTTTCATAAGAAAGCTGTAAATTGGTTTCATAGTAAGACTAAGTATGTTGGATACTTTTTCTTCCATTCTTGAGATACTTTGCTAAGAAGAATATGTTCCAGCTCCATCCTTGTAAAGATGTAAGAGGTAAAGTCTCCATCTTTCTTTAAGGCTGCATAACAAGTGATCCCATCTCAGGGTGGGCAAGGGACTTGAAGAGAAACTTCTCTGAAGAAGACAGGCACATGGTCTACAGACACATGAAAAAATGCTCATTATCCTTAATCATCAGAGAAATGCAAATCAAAACTACTTTGAGATATCATCTAACTCCAGTAAGATTAGCCCACATCACAAAATCCAAAACCAGAGATGTTGGCTTGGATGTAGAGAAAAGGGAACACTTCTACATTGCTGGTGGGAATGCAAACTAATACATTCCTTTTGGAAAGATGTTTGGAGAACACTTAGAGGTCTAAAAATAGACATTCCATTTGATCCTATAATTCCTCTACTAGGTATATATACAGAAGACCAAAAATCACATTATAACAAAGATATCTGTACCAGAATGTTTATTGCAGCCCAATTCATAATTGCTAATTCATGGAAGAAGCCCCAGTGCCCACAGACCCATGAATGGATCAATAAATTGTGGCATATGTACACCATGGAATATTATGCAGCCCACTTCTTTATTTGTATAAGACCTCACTATTAAAATTGACCTGTTACTCCCGTAATGGGTGTACATTTAGAGGTGAATCATATTGGAACATGGTATATTCTCATATCCTAGTCTGCCTGCCTGTAACAGAATATCAGTAAAGTCTTGATTAGTCCTTCAAGGACAGCCTTATACTGTGCAAGGTCATTCTATTTATATACTGCTCCTTCAGATAACAGATTGACCAGATTGAACACCCATTTGAATGACTTTTTTGAACCAACAAATTGAATGAAACATCTGTTGAATTTACAAAGTCATAAAGTCAAAAGTCTTCATTTGTTTTTGTTAAATCTTTTCTCATAGTTGCAGAAACTGGTGAAATTAGTCTTCACACTAGCCTTGTCCTCTGCCCCCCCAGGAATTCAGGGGCTCTTTGCTGCTCCAAATTTCCCAAGACATCTCTTCATTTTCCATTTTCTCCTCTTCTTAAAAGTTAAGTTGGAATCTCCCTGTATTCTGAGTTTCCCACCCCCTCAAAATTTATGTTTGCTGCACCCCATCATCTGCCTTACATGGTGAAAGTAAATCAGATCAGAAGTAATTATAAAAGTCTTCATTATTGTAAAAATAAATGGATGAGTGAGAGAAGGGCTCCCTCCTTGTCTGGTCATTTCTTACCTTCTATGGGACACGTGCATTTCAGCAGGGTTGTTGGGGAGGGAGTGTTCTGACCCTAAGAAGAAGCTCTCAGAGTGGGCATTTTAGTTCACACAGCGAGCCAGAGGAGGAAGGACTTTGGGGTCGATGGAAGAGTTTAAGGTAAATGAAGCCTACACCTGAGCTCTTGGCATGCCAGCAATTACCTTTGCCAGCCTGTAGGCACAGAACTGTGCACAGAAGCTGGAGTGCTAAATGAATGTCACCAAGACATCTGAGAATGCCTCTGTACTCTCCAGAACCTGGAAGGGAGCCTTATACATTTGGGGTGTAAGTGCTTCCCATCTGGTCACAGAATTCTAGAAAAGTTGGCTGGGCTCCTGAGAAATTTCTTCTTCATTCAGCCCCCTTCCTGCTCGTGTACAAATGAAGAACAGCACCATCTAAATGTGATCCCTGACTCTTGTTTTCTTGGGAGCCCAGCTGAGCAGAGGCTCCATGGTAACCCAGGCTGGTGTTTCACCCCAGGGCAGTGAGGAAGCGCTTCTTCTATATGGCTCATTTTCATGGGTTCATGCTCATTTTCTCTTGTCTGGTCTCTGGAAGACACAAAGCACAGCAAATCAACATGCCTCTCACCTCATTACAAGCCTTCATTTCCTAGGAGATAGTCTTAGTTAAAATTAATTTAGTTGAAATATGTGCTTTTCCCCTGTTAAGCTCACTTTGTAAGAAAAATGCCTGTGTTCAACAAATCACTAAGCCAGGGACGCAGAGTTTTCTTTTTGTGATGAAAAGCAGATATCCCATTAAAAGGGATAAATTACTTGGTTACATTTAGTTTGTATTTAAATTTTCTGTTACTAAATATTCTTTGGCTGGGAACCTCCATCATTCCTGTTGGTTTACAGATTGGATAAATAGCTTCTCCCCTGAAACTAGGCTTTTGGCATTCAGGGTTTATTCTCCTGGGGCCAATAAATTCAGGAATAGCAGGTACATACTGGATTCTATGGCTTGTGTTTCAACACGTAGCTAAAGGATTTCAAGACGGGAATATAAGTACTGCACCGGCTCAATATCTCTAGAGACTTTATTCCTCTGTCGCCTGATCATCGTCTCTTTCAACTTTTTCTCAATTGCAATCGATGCATTTTTAGGTCTTTTCAACCTTAAAAACAATTGCAGTCCAAGACCTTTTCCAGCCCTGCAAATAAAAGTGTGGAGCTTTTATAAATAAAAAGGTGCCGTGACTCACACCTATAATCCCAGCACATTGGGAGGCCGAGGCAGGAGGATCACTGAGCTCGGAAGCTTGAGACCAACCTGGGCAACATAGCAAGACCTTGTCTCTACAAAAAATAAAATAATAGTCAGACACGGTGGTGTGTACCTGTAGTCCCAGCTACTTGGGAGGCTGAGGTGGGAGGATAGCTTGAGGCTGGGAGTTCGAGGCTGCAGTGAGCTGTGATCGAGCAAGAATCTGTCTCTGAAAACGATTTTTTTTAAATAGTGGGGAGACTATTATCTTCATTGGTTAATCTTGTCAACTGCTGCTCTAGCACCCCGATTTCCTTCACGTTGTCGGCGCTGTCTCTCCTCCTCGCCCCCCGTTCTCAGGCAGAGTCAGGACTTTGGCTGTGCTCCCATCTCTGCACTGCAGCTTCTCTTACTGCGCTCCCGGTGGCTAGAAACCATCTTATTTGGCTTGAATTCTGGGTAGCATTTAACCCCTCTTAAAGTCCTCCCTCCTGGCGCTTCCAGGATGCCCCTTCCATGGGTCCATCCCGCCTGCCCTAGCTGCTCTTTCTTCCCTGCCTTTGCTCCCACCACGCCCTCCACCTTTTCCTTTGCTATGGGGTGATTCTCTCAACCGTCTCTCTCCCTGTCTACACCGTCTCCCTGGATAACCTTGCCTACGCCAGTGGCTTCATGCTCTGGTTAGGGCCTCTCTGCTAAGGTCCAGACATAGCATCTGATTGCCGTGGGACACCTCCTGTGTTCAAAGATGCTGCAGCCCTCACCCACCCCCTGCCTGCCCCATGCTCTTCTTCCTCCGGTGCTCCCTTCCTCCACGCTTTTGCAAAATGCTGGGGGCATCTTTGACCTCGCATCCAACCAGGAACAAAGATTGTTTGACTGGCACTCGGTCCTTTCAAATCTGCCGTGTCCTCTCTGTCACTGAAGCACCAGGCTGCAGCTCTCCGTCTTCGCCCCCTAGGAACTCTGAAGTGACCTCCTGACTGGCTTCCCCTCCTCCAGTCTTGCCCTCTCAAATCCATTCTCCACACTGCAGCTGAAATGATGTTTCTGAAATGCAGGGCTGCACATCTAATCAGGTCACTGCTTTCAGAAGTGAATCCAAACTGTGTACTTAGCACGGCCTGCAGGAGCTGGTCCTGCCTCCCTCTCCAAGCCCTACCCTCACTCGACCACTCGCTTTGCAACACTCCGGGAGGTGTGTGATTGCACAGCTGAGGATGCATGACCGGGGCTAGAGGAGCATCTCTGGGATGGCACACACGTGGCTGGCAAATGGTGCTGCTTGTTGGCAGAAGGGCCCCATTCCCCCTGGTGGTTCTCTCCATGGGCTGCTTGAGTGTCCTCACAACTTGGTGGCTGGCTTCCCCTGGAGTGAGCAATCAGAGAAAGGGGGAGCACCCAGAGAAGCCATCCTTTTGAGGACTTAACTCAGAAGATAGCATCACTCCCACCATACTCTTTTCATTAGAGCCAAACGATTAAATCTAGCTCACCTTCAAAGGGGGAGAGAGGTGGGTGATATTAAGCTCTGCCTTTTGAAAGGAGAAGTGTCAAGGAATTTACAGGCATGTTTTAAAATTTCTACCAAGGGTGATAACAAAGGACTAGATTTTCCCATCATTGATGCCATGAAAAGTATTCTAGCGAGTGGAGAAGGTGTGCTGTCCAGTGAATTCCATGGCAGCAGTGAGGCCTCAAGTCAGACACTGGTGGGGCTGGAGTTCTTTGCAGAACAGAGGTGGTGTGGCATTCTGATTAGGTAAAGGGAGGCCTATGATCGTATCAATCTGGGCTTAATTATCAGCTTAGTTGCTATCTAGCTGTGTAACCGGGAAATCATACTTACCTCCTAAGCACTGCCTCTCTTTCCTCGTTGTATTATGGGAATAAAACTAGTTGTGGGCCAGGCATAGTGACTCCTGCCTATAATCCTAGGACTCTGGGAGGCTGGGACGGGAGGACTGCTTGAGCTCAGGAGTTCCAGACCACCCTAAGCAAGAGCACGAGCCCATTTCCGTCAAAAATAGAAAAATCAGCTGGGTGTTGTGGAGGGTACCTGTAGTTCCAGCTTCTTGGGAGGCTGAAGCAGGAGGATCACTTGTGCCCCGGAATTTGAGATTGCTGTGAGCTAGGGCTGAGGCTGTGGCACTATACCCAGGATAACAGAATAAGTCTCTGTCTCAAAAAAAGGAAAAAAAAAAAAAAACTAGTCGAATGGGTGGAGGGTCAAGAAGATTAAATAAAATAATGCATGAGAAGTGCTTAGCTCAAAGCATTGCATAGTAATAGTCAATAAATGTCAGTTAATAATAATAATACTACATATTAATAATAACATAAATGTCCATCTGCCCTTCTCATATGGCTCAATGGCTTTAGTGATGCCTCTCTTGGAAGCAGAATAATAAACTAAATAACCAAGATTCCTTCTAGACTTTCAGTTCAGATGACCTTCAGGACAGTGGAGATTACCATTAATTGCTAACTGCCTGACCAGCTAACTGCCAAATTACCCCTGGTTCACACGAATGAGGAACTGCTAGCAGATCAAGCCCAGAATGACCTTGATATCCTTGGTGATATGGAGTTCATTACTTACTCACCCACATCTGTTTTTTCTTTCAAGGTCAATTTCTTCATCTTCTTGAAAATTCTCAAGCTTCTCATTTCTAAGCTCAAAGCCCATCAAATGTGCTTCCGAGATTATAAATACAGGTGAGTGGCCTGAGACGAGTACTCAGCTGTCCAAGGTTATTTTGACTCCTTGACTATACAACTTGATGTTCTGGGAAGTGGGGAGCAAGTCTCATTGGTATATTTGGAGAGCCCTGCCAAAAAAGAGTGTTGGAGGATCATGTGAGACTTTTGGCAATGATGAGGACCTTCTGACCCCAGGAAAATGCAGTAAGTGGTGAGTAGTCAAGGGCACACACATTTCCGCTCCAAGAAGCTGTTAAGAATCCCCTAGAATGGGAAAAGGGAAGTCTTATCTGAAGGGAAATTTGGCACTTGTCTTCCTTGGGGAAGGATTTGAAACAACAGAATAAAAGACCTATTCATAACCCAGAAGAGAGCATTTGGGTATTTTTGAGACCTTAAGAAACGAGACCACAAACTTTTAGAGTCCAAGGAAGTACATTCTTCCCCGTCAGAGTCACAGTTTCTTGGTGACTTGCCTTTGCTAATCTGCCCTTCTTTCTGTGATGAGAGCCATCCTCATTCACAGTAAATCAGATCACAGGTGTTTAATAGGTCTACATTCCTGTAACAGCCTGAATGTGAGATAAAGAACTCCTTCCCTCTTTTCCTAGTTCTCCTTTACTTTTTGTGTGGCAGGAGCATTTAGCAGGGCGCCTGTGGGGGTGTGACCCACGCAGCAGCGCTAAGGGTGGGCATTCTAGTCCACACAGCAGGCCAGAGGAGGCCCTAGCCCTGTTTCTCACCCTTTCTAAGGCCTGACCCAGGTGCTGGAAAGGGAGTTTGTGCATTTATCTGGCAAACATGTAATGAATGCCTACAGTGTACCCAGCCCTGTGCTCAGAACAAAAGGTAAATATGATGTGGGCCCTGGCTGGAGGAGTGCGCGTTTTACTCTGCTAAAGACTGGATGTTGTTGTGGAGCAGGAGTCAGGAGGAAGGGTGCTAGCTGTGACCCCAGACTCGTTAACTGACGTTACGCAAGCGGCGTGGTCCCCTTAGCCAGCTTTCTGGTGTGTAAAAGGAGAGTGTCACTGCAAACTCCATCTCCTGCTTGTTATGAGTCTGCAAGGAGGGTGTAGATATGGGTGGCTCAATCTAATCAGACCCTGAATCCTGTCTTCCTAAACCCTCCCTCCAGGAGGTCTAGAAGGGTAAACATACCCGGTTCAGGACTGGGCAGATATAGTTGCTACTTGGGGCTTTGGCCCAAACATTTTGCAGAAACCTCCAGCCCTGGGGAACTGGCCTGGGCCCCAGGGAGCCACACTGTCTCTCTTGGCGCCTACAGTCGAGACTCCAAGTGGCTGAGCAGTCTCCTTGGCCCCCTTCCCAAGTCTTGGCCTCTCTCATTGCACTCTGGGAATGGAGTTCCAAGACCTGCTCCAGCCCTGTCTGTTTGGGTCCACTCAGGAAAGGCAGTCATCTCAACAACCAGGGTACCCTAAAAATCAGACAGAAGCAAGTGCTCCCAGGAGACAGAAACAGGAAGCAGATGAATCCCAAGGGACGCAGAGACCAAACCCTGCTACTTTTTCCCCCCAAGTCTACCACTGGGGCCTGCCCCATGCCCAGACCCACAGGAAGCCTTATAATAGTTTTCCACTGTAAGCATTCCCTAAAGAGGCAGCCACAAGTACACCCCATTCCCCACCACTGGGTATTCTGCCTCAGTAGGTGTGGGGTGGACTTCTAACAGTCTCCCAGGGACTTGCATACCCAGCCTAAGTGGAGGACCACTGGATCTGATGCATTCAGAAATAACACATGGACCTTCTTGGATGGGCCATGACAAAGTCATTGCCGCCTCCTTATTGTCTTTCCATAGTCCCCGGTAGAGTTGTCCAAGGTAGTGGTTTCCAAACTTTTCTAATCAAGCATCTCTATCAGTAAGAAATCTTCAAGTTTGTCCCTCATCGTGTGTGTGTGTGTATAGTCTAATGAACAAATATACATTATAAGATATCCCCAAAATAGAAATATAAAAAGATAGCTGCACATTAATATACATAAAACTTCTGTTCTCTTTTATTGCTATATTTTCTTGCAATATCAAATAAATTTCCTTACACAGCCTTGGAGTGTGCACACACACCTGGGAGCCATTGATCTGGGGAAGGGTAAATCAAGGCAGTGGGGAGACCCACCTGGCTGAACGATGACCCCCGATGAGTGTTTTGGAGGGAGAAAGAGTCACTCTGCCTGACACAGGCAATCTTCCTGGAAACTCCTTTTTTCCTCCCCCCACTGCCACTTATACAAAGAGAAAGCTTGAAAAGAGGAACCTGGGTCCATGCCTATCTGAAGGCCTTCCAGGGAGAGATACCTCATCTTGGTGAGTTTGCCACCAGCTTGGGACCCATCTCCGTTCCCGAGTGGCTGAGACTCTGGAGGGCTGACTGACACCACCTGAGTTCACAAGAGGTTAATGTGTATGAACTATACCTTTGCTCATGTTTCAGATCTAGGAAGGTGGGAGTAGAAGGAATGCATTCTTTTCTAATGCTCACATGCTCAACGTGGAAACACCAAGAAACCCAAAGAGTTCACCAGAAAGTTGCCTGGTGATCTTGTGGTGAAAGCAGAGCTGCTGGTGTTGAAGGATGCCAGAGGGGGCACTGAGAAACCACCCCTCGCCCACAGCTCCACCTACCTGTAAGGAGGAGCTTGGGTCCTCCAGCCCATGTGCTCTCTGCAGGTTGGGGTGGGAAAGTGCTGAGAACTTCCTTCTCTCACTCTTCCCCTCATTTTGCTTGGCTGTGGTCTTTTGTTCACTTGCTCTTTCTCCACGCAGCCTACAAGGCAGTTGATTAGCTTGTGCTTAAGAATCAGCAAAAGGCTGGGACCTGTCTCTCAGGACATACCTAGGCCACTTAATTTTACTGCCTGAGCTGGTGAATCCTATAGCATCTATGAACTCACTTGCCTCTTTTGCTCTCAGTAAGCAGGGCTAACCCCTCTCATTTCCGAGTCCTAGGAAGGCTGCCTACTGTCACTCCCACGGGCACCCCTTGGCTGCTCAGCTTACACGCCCTCTTCCATGCAGGAAGGCCGCTCCTCTGCCTCATCCCCCTCCATGTCTGTTTTCCCCTGAACACCTCTGATGGGGTAGGGAAGGGGGGCAATGGGGCCCCATGCATTTCTTCCAAACTCTGGTAGGTATAGGCATCCTTCAGCTTTCAGAGATTTTGTGAACTTTCAGAGTGTAACCATCATCTGGCCTCCCTCCAGGAAGATATTTTAGGAAAGTTTAGATGAAACACATTTAGGCTCTGCCCAAGAGACAAGTTTCTAGGAGCAAAAAGACTTTTAGAGTCTTTACCCTTGCCCTTGGGCTTCCCTCATCAAGCACACAACACCAGCAAATGGCCCTTCTGTCTGGCTTGGAGGGAACTGAGATGCACAACTTCAGGGCTCTAAACAGGGCAGGCAATGCCCTCGAATGGGGACAGAGACCAAGCAGACCCTCAGCTGCGATGGCGCTCTCTAGTCTTGTGGTTCCCAGCACGGAAGTGGCTCTTTCCCCTAGATAAATAGTCTTAACTCCATGTGACACACAGGGACAGAACTCTTAGTGCATTTATAAAGGACAGTCATTTCTTAACATGCCAAGCCCCAGTCCTTTCTGAAAAGCTCCTTGGTGGGCAACATAGGGGAGGAAAAGTTTTCTCAGACCCTGTAGGGCTCCTGGCTGGGTCTTAAAATCAAACAGGCAAGGACAGATTCACAGGAGAAAAAGCAAACAAACTTATGGTGTGAGTTTATGTGACATGGAAGCCTTTAGAAAGAAATGAAGACCCCAAGAAGCGGTCAAATCTTGTGGGGTTAGAAATCCCCACATGTATGTCTCATGTACTTCTCATTTGAGTAAGCCACTAATGGGTTAAACTGGCTTTTGCCTTCACAGAAAAAGCAATAGATTTGGGCAACCCTGAGGCAAACACAAAGACTGTTTTCT
>CAUYON010037524.1:0-19489 GCA_963573935.1 Arctocebus calabarensis | reverse complement strand
TCTGCAGTTATTCTAATATTCTTCCCCTTGTAGGTTATCGATTTCTTGCATCTGGTTGCTTTCAAAATTTTCTCCTTCATATTTACTTTAGTGAACTTAATTATGATGTGCCTGGGGGATGTCTTATTCAGGTTGAGTCATGCTGGGATTCTAAAACTGTTTGCTACCTGAATTTCAGAATCTCTTGGCATGTATGCAAATTTCTCTTTCATAATCTCATGAATAAGGGATTCTGTGTCTTGTGAAGCTGCTTCATCGCTTTCGGGGATCCCTATGAGGAGAATATTCGAGTTTTCTTCGAGTTATCCAAGAGCTATCTGAGAGAGTGATCTGTTTTTGCCTTCCATTTCTCTTGCTCTTTGGAAGTTTGAGAGCGTTCGAAAGTTTTGTCTTCCATGTCAGAAATCCTTTCTTCTGCTTGCTCCTTTCTGTTACTGAGGGATTTCTACTGAAGGGCTGCAACTTCTTGTCTCAATGTGTCAAAATCTTTGGTCAATTTGTCTTTGAATTCGTTGAATTCTTGAGACATCTTTTGGGTCATCTTTTGAATTACTGCTTGAATTTCTAATTCCATCTTTTCCTCTATTCCACTGATCTTATTTGTGATGCAGATTCTGAATTCTATTTCAGACATCTCAGCCATTTGCCTATGCAGGAGATCTTGTGCTGTGTCTGCCTTGTTGTTACTTAGAGGGGCTGGTTTACTCTGATTATTCGTATTGTCAGAGTTTTTCCGTTGATTCTGCCCCATGGTTTTTTTTTCACTGTTGCGTCTGGCCCTTCAAGTGGTGGGCGCAGGGCCATGTGGTTGTCTGGGAAGTTTTTGGCTGGCGATGGGCCTGCAGAGAGGCCTGGCAGTCTCCAGTGGGGTCCCTAGAAGAAGGCTGGCCTGTGGAGGCCCCATGGGTGCCAGGCGGAGGCCCATGCAGTTGCCGGAGTGGCCCTGGCCCGGGGCCTGACAGTCACGGGCAGAGTCCCTGGCAGAAAGCAGACCTACAGAACCCTGTCAAGTGTGGGATGCAGGGCCGGGCAGTTGCCAGAGGAGTTCCTGGCTAGGGGCAGGCCTGCAGAGGCCTGGCAGTCACCAGCAGAGTCCCTGGCAGAAGGCTGGCCTGCAGAGGCCCCATGGGTGTCAGGTGGAAGCCTGGGTGGTCGCTGGGACTGTCCCTGACCAGGGGCAGACATGTAGGGGCCCTGCGGGTGCCAGGTGGAGGCCCGTGCAATCACCGGGGAGTTCCTGGCTGGGGGTAGACCTATGGAGGCCTGGCAGTTGCCGGCAGAGTCTGTAGCAGATGGCCTACCTGTAGAAGTCCGGCATGCATGGGGCGCAGGGCCAGGGGGTCACCAGGGGAGTTCCTTGCCTGGGGTGGGCCTGCAGAGGCCTGGCAGTTGCAGTCGAAGTTACTGGCAGAAGGCAGGCCTGCAGAAGCCCTGCAAGCTTGGGCGCAAGGACACATGGTCACCAGGGGGTTTACTCACCAGGGGCGGGCCTGCAGGGGGCCTGCGGGTGCCAGGAAGAGGCCTGCGTCATTGCCAAGGGAGTTCCTGGCTGGGGGAAGACCAGCTTCTAGTCCACCATCTTTGCTCCACCCCCACCACTATTTCTTAATCCATTCATGGATCTATGGGCACTTGAACTTCTTCCATGACTTGGCTATTATGAATTGAGCTGCAATGAATAATCTGGTGACCACAATTGAGACTTCAACCCAGAGTCACTGATTCACTAGGATTGGACAGAGATCAACTGAATATAAGACAGAGCCACCTAGCCCCACTACACCAAGCAGGGCTCCAGAGTCTCAGGCTGTTGTACTGTACAGGTCCTTTGCAAAGTTGTAGAGGAAAAGCTGCAGTCACCAGTTCCAGATTTTTGGTGAAGGTCAACCACAGCCCCAGAAGCCTCCAATCCAATTTCACCTTACCTGCTCATCTAGCTAAACAGTGAAAAACAATCATGGGGAAGAATCAGCAGAAAAACTCTGGCAACATGATAATAAGACCAGTTCAACTCCCCCAAGGAATGACAAAGCGGCCAAATCAGAGGATCCCATTCACAAACAGATGGCTGAGATGTCAGAAATCGTATAATGTATTTTTACATTTCATTCTCAACACTGTTAGTCAGAGATTAAAAAAAGACTTAGTTCAAGTAGATTCTGGAATAACATTAAGGTAAATGCTAATAGAAAACAGAGTTTATATCATCTAACTCACTTAAATTGGAAAAAGAGAAAGGAAATCAAAGTGCATGTGTTAAAATGACAAAAAAGCAGAAAGTTAAAACAGGGTGCCAGAAAACAAGCACAGCTAGTGAAAATAAATGTGAATGGAATAGATTTCTGTTAGAAGATGAAGAACTACAATTTGGAATAAAATCATAAACTGAGATGTTCGTGAAAAAAGGTTACAATTTTTTTAAAAGTTAGAAAAATATACTTAGCAAAAGTGAACCAAAAGAAAATAAGAGCAGCGATGTTATTATTAGACAAAGTTAAAGTTAAAGCTTAAAGCTTTATGGACCCCAAAGCTTTAGTTTATTCTAGCCTTGAGCTCAGATGACAGTAGAGTAATGAGCTATTATTATTTTTTTCTTTACACATTACTATAATTTCTAACTTAAGTTCCTTAAAGGCAGCAATTGTATTGTATTTATCTAGTATTCACAGAGCCAATGTGTCTACTGTGAAAATCACCCTCATTTATAAATGTTGGATAAGTGAATGTGTTTACGTGATCAGTGGACCCTGATGGAGTTCAGTGATTCACGGCCAGGAACATTATTTCCTCCCTTATAAAACAATGAGTCTCAGCTCTCTCAGCTCTATATTGTGACATTTTAATTCCCCCTTCCTTTTTAAATGTTAGTTGCCAACATTATGCCTGAAAATTAGTGTTAAGCTTATGGGACATGGAGATAGTAAGGATCTCCCACATTAAGCAGTTTATACTGAGAAACTAGTTATTAATTCAAAATGTTATGAGACCCATATTCAGTGGAACTATAAGGTAGTGTTGCTATGAGAACAGTTATGTCAGATGGGATTACATTTTGACAATTCTTTTTAGCCTTTAGAGAACATATTGCCTTGAAATGGTAGGCAAGGCTGTATGCTCTCTGATGTCAGTGACACCTTGTTTTCCTTTTTAGTATGCCTATGCCTGACTCAAAGTAGGTGCTCAGCAAATGGGAGTTGATGGTAAATAAAGACCCCATCAGTTATACACACACACACACATATAGACTAGACTTGGGACAAGGGTATTGTGAGTGCATGGAACATTTACCCCTTGTATCACTCAATTTGTCACTACCCAGCTAGGACTATTGCACAGTGGGCACCAAGGGAAAGCAAATCAAGACTCATTCTCTGCAGTGGACTGAAGTGCGTACCCATCTCTCCCCATCCTTCCTGTTCCCTGCCCCTCCAAATTAAATAAAGCAAAAGAAAAAATATCACTCTAAAAACGTCTTATTGAATGTTCCAGACTGCCTCAAAACCATATTGATCAGGTTTCAATTTGAAGCTGGAGCCTGCAGCAAAAGTGAGATCAATGGGAGACCTTTATTCAAATATGTCATCTGATTAAAAAAAAAAAAAGTGAAACAAAGCAAAAAAAGATTCTATCACTACAAAAACACTAGGCTGATGAGAAAGCCAGATTAAAAAACAATAAACTGCTCTAAATATATATATATATATATATTTAGGGCAGTGCCTATGGCTCATTGAGTAGGACACCAGTCCCATATACCAAAGGTGGTGGGTTCAAACCCAGCCTCAGCCAAACTGCAAAACACAAAAATAGCCAGGCATTGTGACGGGTGCCTGTAGTCCCAGCTTCTTGGGAGACTGAGGCAAGAGAATTGCGTAAGCCCAGGAGTTGGAGGTTGCTGTGAGCTGTGTGATACTACGGCACTCTACCCAAGGTGATAAAGTGAGACTTTGTCTCTATAAAATATATAATATATATATATTGGGATTATATATATCTTAAAGTATTTATGCTTGTGATAGATTTAAACATTTTTTTAAAAGAAAAAAGATTTTTAGGTAGAAAGAAACAAAATCACTAAGACTTGCCTGGAGCCCTTATACTGATTTAGTTGCAAGGTTTAATTTCTGTGTTTCTATGCTTTTTTTTGTTTTATTTTGTTTTTACTTTTTGTGAACTCTAAATATGATTTTTTACATTTATTCAATTGGTGAGTATGAGCCTCTTACATACCCAACATTGTGCACAGTGCTAAGAAAGATCCCCCCCAAAAATGTACACCACCGCCCCTATTGCCTAGAGGTATACGCTCCAGCGTGGGAAACAGGAATGCAGGTACAAAAATGACTCATTTGGTGAACCAGACCATACTGCGTAAAAAGTCTAAATACGTGATCCAAGCAAAGATCTTAGACAGGCAATGAAGAAACAATTTAAATTCCCATGGTGAGATATAAAGGTAGATATCTGCCACTTTCTGTTTCCTGGAGCAAATTTACACCCTTTTTATGTGTCTTGTTTCCTTGCCTATAAAACAAGAAATGTGATGCACTGTGAACTAAAATAAAATCTCCAGCCTCCACAGCCAATGCAATTGACTGCCTTTTCGTCAAGGGAACCCAGAAATACACTAAAGCTGAGTTTCTGGCCTGTGAGAAGGACCTTCAAACCCGCTTCCTCTGTCCCTCTCCCCTTCCTAGATATAACTTTGTAACTCACTAACGGGCCTCCAGCTGAACAAGAGAAAGCTTAAACCAAACCTACAGCTCCTTAATTTACCCAACAGATCTCCCAAGTCTATGTCTGGTAACTTGTCTCTGATTAACAGACTTCCTTATCTTAAAACACTATAACCCTTTGGACAAAGCTTCTTTTCTTTAACCAATTACAAATCAAAGAATATTTAAACCTACCCATAACCTATAAGCTCCCTCCCCTGCTTTGGCAATGTCCTGCTTTTTGGGGCCCAAACTGCTCATGCCTTCCACCTATTGATTTATGACTTCACATATTCCTGTCTTCCTGAAATGTATAAAGCCAAACTGTAACCCAACCACAGCGACACCACTTGCTCAAGTGGGCTACACGCACCTCTTTGGCATGGTCACTCAGACTTGGCTCAGAATAAATCTCTTTAAATTATCATACAAAGTTAGCATTATTTTCCATTAATAGCACCTATATTGCAGGGCTGTGGGGAACAGAAATTAGAATTACAGAAGGGAGGATTTATGTGCATTTGCAAAGCCAAATTAGCGAGTAGAGATGTGGCTGGAATGAGGGGAAAGTTGGCTAGAGGGAGAAGAGGTGAGCTTGGACAAATCATTCACCTTTTCTGCGTTTCCTCAGGAACACAATGCTCATAAAGCTTTCAGCACACTGCCTGGTTACTTACTGGTGTGAAATAACTGACCCCAGAACACAGTGACTGAAAACAATATTTATCTTGCTCGCTAGCTACAATTTGGGCAGGGCTCAGTGGGGACAACTGTCTCTGCTCCACTGGGCACCTGCTAGGACAGCTGAAGTCTGGGGCTGGAATCACCCAAAGGCTGCCTCACTCCATGGCTGGTGGCTGGGGCTGGCTTGACCTCAGCTGGAGCTGTCAGCTGGGCCACCTCCATGTGACCTCTGCCTATGGCTCTACACAACTGCTGGCCAGGTTCCAGAGGTAAATAGTCAAAGAGTAGCTGCCTTCTCTTTCAGATCTAGCCTCAGGAGACACATCACAGCCCTTGCAGATTGGAGTGGAGGAGAGATTACCTTTGGCTCTGGATAGGGAATGGCAAGGATCTGGAGAACAAGTAGCACTGGGAAACTGTATTTTTTCCATTTGTGGAAAATTTAGTCAGTCACATCTAGTATGCTTTATAAAACATTTGTAGGGACTACTACCAGCAGTCTACCAAAGTACCAGCAGTGTTGGAAAGGAGAAGCTTGATGCAAGGTATCAAGAATTACCAAGGCATTCAGCAACTACACATCTATTATGGCCATAAATATAAATAAGACATAGTTCCTACCCATAGGACACTTAGGATCGTATAAACAATTATAACTCAGTGTGTCCTCAATTCTAGAACAGAGAACATGGAAAGTTTAGAGCAAAGATAAGAGAATAAAGGTTCTCAGAAATTGAGGAATCGTTATTGATGAGGTACCCACCATGGGGTTCAGGTTTTGTGGGACCTGAAGCTTATGCAATTTGAGGCTCCTCTTGAGAAAAAAAAGGTACCAAAATGCAAAAGCAAAATCAGTCACAGTGCTGCGAAGGGGCCTGTGAAAGTGAGCTGTAAGCCACAGCGTCACAGAAAATCTGTTCTGACAAGCTCTAAGCCAGAGAGGGCAGGAAGCAAGGATAGAGAAAAGGGAGGAGTCGAGGGACCGAGGTTTTCATAACACCAAGAAGCTCGAAACGGGGGAAAGGATGGGCCACGTCTTTGGAGAGAAGGCAGTAGCAGGAAACAAGAGCTTATTCACAGTCGGGTCAGGTTTGAAGACCTAGAATGGCAGAAAACAGAGTTGGGGTTTTATGTTGAAATTCACTGGAAGATTGCAAAGAAGCGATGTAATTTATGAAGTTGAATGGGCAGGAAGACCTGCAGTGGGGGAAATGCTTATCATAGACAACCTTTGGATATCGTCAACCTATTTGTCAATGTCCTAAACCAGATAATTAGAAATTAGCTTTATTGTTTCTGCTAACCACATCACTGAATTATTTATAATAGCTAAAAATGATAAATCAGAGTATTTTAAAACATGGAAATTTGTTAGGTATATTTTTAGCATATTTATTTGTTCTTTGGGATAATGTTATGCAATTACTAAAATCGTAGCTATCAAAAGACTTTACAAACTGAGAAAACACTTTAAATTTTAAGTTAAAAAAACTGAATATAAAATTGTGTGTATAGCTACACAATTATACTTAAAAGTATGTATGTACTTACACCAGGTGTCCATAAAGTTCATGGACACTTTATAATCATATATGATTGTAAGTGCCCTGAGGGTAGGAACTGTTTTATTTAAATTCTTGGCCATAATAAAGTTAAGAAATTGCACACAAACTTTATGGACACCCTGTATATTTAAGTGTACAAAACTATTGCAAGAAGATACCCCAAAATATTACAATGAGTCTTTGGTTGGTTGGCATGCGGTGAACCTTTTTCATTCCCTTGTTTTTATGTATTTTCAATAATGTGCATGTAACAATTGAATGCCTGGGTTAAAAATCATTTAAAATACCATCCCCCTTTTTCAAATCATCACCAGATGCTACCTCCTCAGGAAAGCTTTTTTGATCCGGATCCCTCTTTTCCCTACTCAACACCCCCAGACCAGAGGTGCACATTCTTTTCTTCAAGACCCATGGGAACCGCTGTTCCACTTGCTCTATTATCACACTCAGCATTCTGCAGTAGCTTCTCTATTAGCCCCACAAGGGACAAAAACCCCAGGAGAGGGGACCAGTGCTACCTCCCCAGTTCAGTGCCTGGAACACAGCTGGTGTTAAACAGTCTCAAGTTGAAATGAGTTCAGAGTGTGTTGGCAGCTATAGGACAGCATGCAGGTTATTCAGGCAGTAAGATTAAGTGATGCTTCCACAGAGGAGAAAGCACAGACTATTTTCCAGTGACTGGTGGCCATTTCATTTAAATGATGACAATCCCTACCTTATAGAACTGTTAGATTGAATGGGATTTTATTATGTGCCTGATAATAAACAGTAACTGTTTTACTGTCTTCTGTGATTCCTACTAAGTCACAGAGCTCAGGGAAGGGCTAAGACTGAAACTTTGCAGCCCCCTAGGCCTGGAAGGCCATTGTCTTTCTTCCCTCCTAAGAATTCCCAGTGCTGATCTGCCCCTGCAGCTGACAAAGGAGAGCAGCCTCTTGGTGTCTTAAGCTTTTAATCCAATGACTGAGTCCCTTCTTCAGTGACCCTGGTCACCATTATGGTTCCAGAAAAGATAATTAGATATCTCCAGCCTGCAAACGTTCCAATAATAGATGCAATTCTGCCTGAAATGAATGCATCACTCGTGGTCATTGTCCTGAAGATAACAGCATTCATTTACTGAATGTCAGTTGTGTATTCTACCAGGTAACCTGAGCAGGTTAGCTCCATCTAAGTGGTAGAGAAACCCTACAAGGTATACGTCATCATCTCCATTTTTCACATGTATTCACTGAGGCTCAAGGAAGTCTAGTAAATTCTGCAAAGTTTCCAAGCTGTTAAAGCACAGAGTTAAGATTGTCTGGCTGCAAAGACAATGCTTGTTTCACTTTGTCATATAACTTGGTCCCCAAACACTGGACTGTGCTGTACAGCCTCACTGCCTATAGTATCTGTAACCTCCCATCCATGGAAAAATTGTCTTCCATGAAACTGGTTCTTAGTGCTGAAAAAGCTGGGGCCATTGATATAGAAGGTAATCAATAAACACACTATAATAATGAAAGAAATACAAGAACACACTCCTTTAGTAATGACCTGTATAAATACAGGTCGAGGTGAAGCAACCATGACCTTCATCCCCTCACTGATTTTGCCATCTTCAAGTAAAGAGGTAGCTCAGGAGGTGAATTAACAGTGATAGTTCTGTCCCAACAAAACTTTTCTATTTATTCACCTGCTGCCAAAGAGTCAAAATAAGCATCAAAACCCCAGAAACCCTATCATCAATCCAAGTCTAGCTTAATCCAGTTCCACCCTAGGCCCTCCAAGTGGAGGAAGCACCTCGGCAGCCCTCCTTTCCCAGACTCCAACCTTGCCTTTCTTAGCTCTGCCTGTGCACTCCTGGCACATCAGCAGTCACTGCAGGTGCATCAACAAAAGGTGAGTAAATACATTTGGAACGAAGAAGCAGCCGAGGGGACAAGGTCAGGAGCTGTGTATCCACACTGTTAGCCTCTCCTCTCTCCTGCTGCCATCAGCCTTGAGGCAACAGAAACAAAAAATTGGAATTGCTGAAGGGGAGAAGCAGCCGGTGGCATTCAGTGGCTCAGCTTGGCTGGCTGATGTGGCAGTCAGTCCCTTCTCTTTTAGGACCTAGTGGGCAGAATAATCACATGGCTCCCTAAAGCTGAAAGTTTGGGTTTTCTCCTTTTGTGCAAGCTGCAGTGCTGTTTCTACCACCTGCCAAGGGCCAGCTGCCAGCTCCTCTGGGAGGCATTGTCTCCTTGCAGAGCAGGGGTGGAGGGAAGGTGGTGCAACTCTCGCTCTTTTCTTTCAGGAGAGCATTTTGTTCCTTCGGCTGTCAAGAAGCCTTTGTACAGACAGGTCTTTATTCCCAAGGCAGAAGAACTGGAGACAAGCATTAGACATTTGCCAATTTTTGATCACTTTTCTCACCCATTATATTTTGTTCTCTTGAAATTTGTTTAGACCACATCTTTTCCCTGAAAGGCTTTGAGATCCTTTCCAAAATAAGGTTTATCGACAATTAGTATATAAAATAGGGACAGGAAAGAGGAAACTGAAGTCAAGAAAAGAAGCAGCAGTAAATATTTTAAATGTAAAGATCAGCATTGCTGCTGTGATTAAGCTTTAAAAATTGTCTCAGATTCTCCCCAGCTATAGGAGGAAAAGAAATAGGATGCTATGTAACTGTCACACCAGGCATCAAAGAGAAGTTTACTATTAAATGATCAGTTTGGGCATTTAGCTACACTTGCTTTAAAATATTCCAGCCATTAGTGTGAGGATTAGAGAGAAAAGACTCAAAATTATTTTCTATGAATAATCTTGGCCTGGCCAAAGAGAAGGTGGACTATCTTTTGTTTGGGATCCTCTTCAAAGGATATTAATTCCACTTTTTATAGTTGGCTATTATAGCAAGTGGCACCATACTTAACTGTCAGCATATGATAACTGTACTCTTCATGGTTGATAAGGAGTATGATCTCAAGCTTTTCATTACCTAGTGTCTATCCAGTTTATGGGAGAAAGTAATATTTATGGGGGACTATTCAAGAAATGTATAATCTGCCTTCTTTCAGATGCACGAAACCTACCATTAGGTCAAGTCAAGTCAACTGGGAAAGTGTAAGCCAATGTGGTATCCAATGTCTTCTCCCCAGAGCCCTTTCTGTCCTACAAACAACTATATACAAAAATTCTCTGAATTACCTAAATACTTCTACCAACTGTCCCCTGAATGTGAGGCCATAATCCTGTGATGAATGGGGGGTCAAAACCAAACAAAACAACCTAGCCAATTAAACTCACCAATGTATCTACTTATAGATATTTAGGCAGTCTTCTGCTGGAGATCCCTGGAGAGAAATGTAGGATATAATGAGCACATTCATTAAAGGAAAGCAAGAAACATATTAATTTCTCAAAAGAGATGAAGTTTTCATCTAGTACTAAACTCTAAAAAAAAAAAAAATGGTGGCATGACATAGCAACCAATAAATAGTGTTAATGGTTAAATAGGCTAAGATTTGCAATGATAATTTTTATAGCAAGCGTAGCAGCTGAATTGTATGACTTCTTTTTCCTTTTAAAATAAATCTTTGATGAAGTGAAAGGCTTAGGGGATTTCTTAGTGCCTATCAACAGCAGAATGGATAATAAGTCGTGATAATACATACATACGAGGGAATACGACACAGCAATAACAAAGAATGATCTATAGCTACACACAGCCCTGCAGATAAATCTCACAATCATAGTGCTGAGTGAAGAGAACAAATATTGATGATTCCATATACATAAAGTTCAAAATGAGGGAGGGCATCTCATGGTGTTGGAAGCCACAAGACTCCTTCTCCTGAGAGTGGTCTTTCCTAGCAGGGGCACGAGGTCCCTCTGAGATGTGCTGTTGGTTTGTTTCTTGATATGAGTGTGGGTTACTTGGGCACATTCTACCTAAATTAATCAAGCTGAACATTTATAATCTGAGTATCTTTCATTATATGCTATAATTCAATGAAAAGGTCTTCTTGTTTTAAGATAAAGGTCTATATTAAGTGAGAAGTTCAGGAATGACCAAGCTCAACCTTGGCATTGGCCATAAATCTGACTTCACCTTCAGCTTCAGCCTTCAAAAGCCTGAATAACAAAATGCTTAAAGTTATTTCTGGCTTATCTGAAGTTGTGTATGGTCAGTGGTCACATGACTAATAACCATTATTCCTAGTCATTACACTATAATAACATCAGTGATATGACATTGTGTCATTTGATTTTATTTCTATTTTCCAATATGGGAGCTCATTCTAGCTGTGATGAGAAAAATCTCCTTATGTGGTTTATACATTGAATATTATTAGTTATTATATGATGTATGTTATTGCAAGAGTAAAATGCTATCGTGATTAATGGCATACAAAGTTTTTCATTTGTACCAAAAACAATTTTTACTTCCAAATGGTTAAATAAGTAGAAAAATAAATCAACAATGTAAATATTAAGAGAATGCATTAACTAGCTAACTTATATACTTTTTGAGCCAAGAAATTATTTAAATATCTAAATTTAGATAATAATATAAGAGAGAATAATAGATTCAGGTGTATCATTATTCTAGTCCTGGTAGAATTGTTTGGTGTATTAGGATCTGTTATATTAAGAAACCTCCAAGGAGTGTCCTTAAATTGTCCTTATTTAATTCCACTCAAAGTCAAAGAAAAAGTTTTAGCTGGAAATTCATCACATCTTATGAGGACAAATTAAAAGCAAGATGTCAGATTCACCATATCAAAATTTCACAAGGAGGAAAAACTCCAAAATCATGTACAGTAACATTCACAATAAATTATCTTTGATCCACACAAAATGAAAAATAAAAAGAATATGAAAGAAAGAGTAAATTACTAGATGCAAATAAGGAACCCAAACACATCTTATTCTCACTAAACTGCAAAACAATGGACTTGACAAGACTATTTTAGGAAGACAATCCTTATAGTTCCCCCTCTTCCCACCCCACAAGGGAGCTAAACTTTCAAACAAAAAGCTTGTTCAAATGATTCCATATCACACACTACTAAGTATATAACATTTTCAATATTTAAAAAAAAATACATGGAGACTTTACATCTTTTTTGATTCACCTGGATGGAGTTGAAGAACATTCTCTTTAGTAAAGTATCACAAGAATGGAAAAGCAAGTATCCAAAGTACTCAATAATAATATGAAGCTAGAAGAGGAACAACTAACAAACTCACAGGAGAGAAAAACTGAATTAAACTCAAGTGTAGGGGAGCGTTGAGGAGAAGGGAGGGAGGAGGGAGACTGGTAAACTTTCACCTAGTGGGCACAATGTAAAGGTCATATAGCGCACCCTCTGGGTGAAGGGCTCAACTACAACTTGGACTTAACCTAACATACAAGCAGTGTAACCTGATTGTACCCTCCTATTAATCTGAATACAAATAAATAAATAAAAATAAAAACTCTTAAAAAGCTTGACAGTCTAATACAGTCGTAGAAAGAATAGTACAGTGTTAGCATATATAGGACATACAAAGCTTGTGTATTCTTTGATTTGAGTTTGTAGGACATCATAATTCTTCCTTAAGTATTGTTTAAAGCTATGATCTTTTCTGAGTCACCTTGACTTTTAATTAGAGGTCAGGCTCCCTGGGTGGAAATAGCAAGTTTTATAATTGTGTACCATTAGGTTCCACAAGGTAAAACTCTACCACATTGGAACAGACATGATCCAAAAAAGACAAAAGTAAAGAAGAAAACAAGCAATCTGCAGTTTAATGAAGTTTTTTATTTTGAGGTAATTTTTTGTTTTATGTAAATGTTAACATTAAATATTTAAAATTGAAGAAAAAAACACAAATGAAACTTTTTTGAGATTGACCAATCTATGTGACCTTAAAATAAAATTCCTCCAAGAAAACGTTACTGGAAATCTTTCTTTCTGAATGATATTCTGCTGTGATTATGAGTCTGATAATGTCATTAAATATGTTAAAGTGGATTACTTTGTAGTGCAGAAAGTATGCACTATGACAAACAGTACTAAAATGTTAATAACAAAATTGTCAGAATAATTTACCTTTCAATAATGTATCAGATTTATTCTTATTCCCTAAAACCTCATTTAAGAAGAATGATATTTGGCTTTAATAATACAATGCTAATACCGGGATAGTGTTTCATTAGGTAACAGTTGTATTTTTGCTATGCATGTAATTTAAGGACACTGTAGAAGTGAATGTACTTGGGGCTAAGGTCTGGTGGTCATAGTATTTGGCCTTCTGAAAGTCTCAGTTGAACCTACCTCAGGACCTTTGTACTGGCTGTTTCTTTTGCCTAAAGCACTTTTCCCTAAGACTTCACATCATGAGTACTTTGTTATCATCCAGGAATTAGGTCAAAGTCTCTTTTCCAGGGGCCCATTCTGACCGTCCCACTGAAAGCAGAAACGCATCCCGCCCAGAGTTACTTTTTATTCCAGCTCCTGCACACTAGATTTCCCTGCTCCTCTAAGAATTTACCACTGTTTGAAACCACTGTGAATTTTGTTGTCTGTTTTCATCCAGTCCGGGTCCCAGGGCCCAAGATGGCAGTGAGAATACTCTTCTCTCCTTCTATGTCACTGGCTCACTGAAAGCTTCCATGCAGCCCTCCTACCACGGCCACCTGTTCTATCTCTACAGAAAGAGGTGTGCTGACTCCACTATGAAACATCTTTCAGACAAAAACCAGCTAAGTAGCAAGCCCTGGTTCTACCATCTAATCTGGCAACCTTGTTTTTGGACAAATTACTCAATCTCTCCTAGCTTACTTCGAAGACTAATTTTTATAGTTATGTTGTCTTCATTAAGCTGTATAGTTAGGTATCCAGTTGTTTTAGTTGTTTCATGCATATATAATAGAAATAGTATTCTTTCTACACATTTAATACTAAGAATATGTGAAGCACCAGTGCAAGGCACATAATCAACAAAGGTTCACCTCCTTCCCTGCCCCTTTGCCTCTATGAATTTTGAGCATGGTGTTGTTGCTGTCTGCAGTGTCCTCTTGCCTTCCAACCCACTAAGTTCCTACTCAGCATTTTATCTCAAGGAAGACTTCCCTCCCTTACTGGCAAAGCTAGTTTCTCCTTATTTTCTTAACATCTTGTACTTGCCACCTTGACCTATAATTATTGCCTGCATGCTCACCTCCACTCATCTGTAAACTCACACAGGGCATGCAATATACCCTGGCCATTTCCTTATCCTTAGGACCTGTCTGTCTTGTTCATACAGTCAGGGATTAGTATACTCATCAATTAATACACCAGTAATGACCTATGTAATCTGGGACAAATTACTTAATCTTTCTGAATTGCTCCTCAGTTGCTCCTTTTGAAAAGTGTAGGTTATTATACTACCCATCTTAAAAAAAAATTACCCATCTTATTGGGTTATCATTAAATATAACTTTAAGAGCTCTGTAAGGGTGGGGATCTTCTGGGTTTTGTTCACTGATGAATCCCCAATATTCACACAGTAGGTACTCAATAAATATGTTTAGCATGACCCAGTTCAGACAAGCACTAGTGCCTCACATATTCTTAGTATTAAATGCATAGAAAGAATATTATTTCTATAATGCATACATGAAACAACTAAAACAACTGGATACCTAACCACACAGCTTGTCTAAATTGTAAAGTTCTTGGCACAATGTCTGACCTAGACATGCTCAATCAGTGTTAGCTATTATTAGTAACGCTTGTTATTCTGGGGAGTGTCTGCCTCATTGAACACACATAACAGCTGGAAAAATTATTATCAGTCTTTTAATATGGTATTTCCACGGTCATGTAGCAGCTCCTTTAGGCACCTACACCAAGCCCTCCCTCCTTCATACACCCTCCTTGTTTCCCTCAGTTCCCCAGGAGCACAGCCTCTTCTGAAGGACTCTAATTTTGCATTGTTAGTGACCCTTACTGGACCTTGGTCATCCTGAGTCCCCAGCTAGCCTGTGAGCTCCCTGAGGCTCTGTATGGCAACTCCCTCAATAATGCACAGTACCCATCGGTGGGGTCTATCTACTTAGTGGATCCTGCTGTGCCCTCTACCATCCTCTGACTTTAACATACCCTCGCCCCACACACACACTTCCATATCATATTGTATCATATCTTCACTTTCTCGCTATCTTTCCCTCTACTCCTTCCCTTTCTTGCTGAATTTTGTGGATATTAGATTCCATCTTTGGGGCTTCATTTAATTCAATTCAATTCTAACTTCACAGACATGGATTAAGATATACCCAGTTTGGGGGTATAGAAGGTCCACCAGGGGACTAAGACAAAGTTCTTGTGTCGCAGAAGATACCTCTGCTGCCCGTTATATTTATCTTAGCCTTCAGCATCCCCTGAAGAAATACCACTCTCTCAGACATTCTCTCAAGGAAGCCCACTCCTGTCTTGAGTATCTCTTTATTCTAAACCTGTCAGAAGCTAAGTGTTGCACAGGGGAAATAGCAATGGATTCTGCCCTTAGACCCAGTATCCTTGGCAAACGGACCTTCTTCTCTCGGAACCTAGGTGGATTTGCGACATCTTCATCTTCCAGGAGCCTCTGGTATACAGTTAGTGCTTAATAATTGTTATAACTGAAATATTTAGGAAGATTTCCTCCTATCTCTAGTATTAGGCCGATATTTTTTAAATTCCAATTTAGATAAAAGTTTCAATTTCAGTTTTTTCATTTCACAGCCTGTCTGCTTTTTGGCCTCCCGAAAGCCTTTAATGCAACACTCCTTTTCTGCCACAAATTGTAGATCTATTGTTTCAGTAGAATTGAAGGGAGAACTTATTGAAATTTGACCTAAAGCTGTAGAGAATGAACCACTAAAAGTAGTTTCCCCAGACACAACTATGTCCCTACCCAGTACAGGAGCCCCACAGGAATTTTCATGGCCTAGTTATATGTTCCAGGGGTGGGAGGCTGAGGGGTAGGGTGGAGGGAGTTCCACACTGAATATGCTGACACTGCACTAACTATATAGCAGACACCCTGTAATGACACCTTTGGATAACACAGAAAATGATTGTGTTCCAAGGATGGGCTGTAATGAGAGGGAGGGTACAGAGAGCCACAGGCGGCATTGTTTCCAATCTAACAACACAACTGGGGGCAGGGGTACATGTGTGCTTGTTTTCAAAATAATAAATCCTACTATGGCATTCCTGTCCAAGGTTTTTGAGGAGAGGATAAAACTGGTAGAGACAACCAGCATGAGCAGATTTCTAGTTCTCCTACACAGGAGGAAGTGGGATAAACAGCCTGACTAATGTAATTGTATATGGCACTTTGGAGTCACTGATAAATTTTTTCCAAGAGTTTACAAATTTTCCTCACTGGGGAAAATGACTAGACCTCCATTGGCCTCAGTTTCTGTATCTGTAAAATGGGGATAAATGACGAGAGCTAACTCCCAGGTTATTATAATGCATAGAGAGGCACACATACGTAGATAACATTCTGATAGGTATAGTGTAGAATGAAACTATAAAATATCTGGCTCATGGTAAATAAGTTTTTAAAAATTGCCTCCCCTCCTACATCTCCCAGTTTCCCCCTAGTTTTGATTGAAAAGGAAAAAGTGAAATCAGCCCATTTGGAATAGCTACCCAACCTTCCAGGTACTCCATGAAGACAAGACCCATTCGGTTTAAAGAAAGCTCAAAACTGAAAAGCATCACTCTATACTCCTTTACAGAATGGTGACACTTGGCTTATTTGTCAAAAATTCTTCTACATATCCACACTGGCTTCTTTTAATGAATGTCAGCTTTTACCAATCAATGACATTGACTTTATTCCACGGAGCAAAGACTGACGGCCCAACGTATAAATTCCCCGACGCCTGTATTAGCAAGGAGGCAGGATGAGTTTTCTGTTCACTGGTCTTGTTCTGCTGTCAAATTCTGAGGGACCTGCATTTCAAGCAATATATCTAATCTCTTCAAATTAAATTATCTTTCTTTTGCCAGCCAGAAATTTTTTTATAAGAATATTATCAACTAAGTGGATCAGAAAATGTGGGTTTAAGACTTGCTTCCTGAGTGAAATGATATTAAAATGAATGTTATTCCCTAGATAAATGATGTGTCGCAAGGGTTGTACACTACAGCTATTAGAAACATTTTTAAAGGAAACTTCAAATCAAAAGAAGAGGGGACTATAAAATGAGAGGGAATTTCTCTCTTCAAAGGAATAGTGGGTATAATTTGGCTTTTATGAGAACAATGATTACTTTCCCACCTCAGTTTGGCTATTCCATTAATATTATTTAACCATCAATCGTACTGAATTGTTAGAATGTATATAAAAATATTTTTCTGTATGAAAAAGTTTCTCAGCTTACCCCTTTACTTAGAAGCTGTTTTTAATCTAAAATGCTCACACATGTACTGTAGCCTTAAAAAAAAGAATCCTAACTTCTGCCCTCAGCCCAGCCCTTGATCAGATGGATGGTCCACAACATATAGTTTCTTGGTTGCAATAGTCATAATGCCGACTCTTATTCTGGTATAGCAAATGCTCTCTTTGAGTTCTTGTATCTAGCAAGTGGTAGCGGCGGGACTGGAACCCAAACCTCTTAACACCCTAAAATAAAACCAAGCAGAAATCTCCAGCTAGATAATGTTTACCCATAACTTACCATAAAATCTTCTTCAGTAAATTCCAGGCCAGAGGGTTAGCGTATTTTTTCTGTAAAGGACACAGTAGTAAATATGTCAGGTTTTGTGGGCCATATTGTTTTTGTTGCAAGTGCTCAACTCTGTGACGTAATGCAAGGACAGCTGTAAACAAGAAGTAAATAAATAAGTGCGACTGTGTGCCGACATAACTGCATTTATAAAAACAAGCAGCAGGCCAGATTTGGACCATGGAATAAAACAAACATATAGTTATGTTTATATCTCACTTCCAGGACTAAGTTGTGAATTTGTTAGAGTATGGAGGTATTCTTACTCTGTCTTCCAGCCAGTCTAAGTCATCCAGCCCAATTCTGACATCAGGTAGTTTCTTAAAAGATACTTTATTTTTGACAAAGCAAAGAAGGAAGGAAAGAGCACCCAAGGGGCTTCTCCTAGAAACTTCTGGTCACTGGTGTTAGAACAATGTCTAGATATTTTCAGTTCTACAAATGAAGATATATACAGCTCTGTGTTATTAGCAGTCTTAGGATCTTAGAATGTTTCACTCATTTTTCTCCTAATTCACTCAATGTTTGTGTAACGAGAGATGTTATTGCTAGTAAGTAACTCTATGAAATTAAATTGCTAGATCGAAATCACCAAAATGTATTTCTTGGCTAGGAAATACTAAGAACACACTTATATGAGAAATTTCCCAATAAATGTAGACTGAGAGCTTATAATGAACCCTAAAAGAGAGAGTCCACCATGCTTGAACATGTTGGGATTGTGGGAAACTTTTTCTTTTCAAATAATTTTATTAAATCATAATTGTGTACATTGATGCAATCATAGGGCAGAATGTGCTTCATATACAATCAGAAATATTTTGATTGTACTGTTAGAAATAGCCTTCATGGCATTTTCGTGATCACTATATAAAGACATTGATACTCTACATTTAACAAGTTTCACCAGTACCCTGCTAAGATGCACCGTAGGTGTGATCTCACTAATTGCCCTCCCTCCACCCATCCTCTCCCCACCCCTTCCCACCCTTTCCCTTTTCCCTGTATTCTTGTGCTATAATTGGGTTTTAGCCTTCATATGAAAGCTATAAGTTACCTTCATACTAGGGCTGAGTACATTGGATACTTTTTCTTCCATTCTTGAGATACTTTGCTAAGAAGAATATGTTCCAGCTCCATCCATGTAAACACAAAAGAGGTAAAATCTCCATCTTTCTTTAAGGCTGCATAGTATTCCGTGATATACATGTACCACAATTTACTAATCCATTCGTGGGTCGATGGGCATTTGGGCTTCTTCCATGACTTAGCAATTATGAATTGGGCTGCAATAAACATTCTGGTACAAATATCTTTATTATGATGTGATTTTTGGTCTTCAGGATATATCCCCAATAAAGGAATTATAGGATCGAATAGCAGATCTATTTTTAGATATCTAAGTATTCTCCAAATATCTTTCCAAAAGGAATGTACTAGTTTGCATTCCCACACCAACAGTGTAGGAGTGTTCTCCTTTCTCCACATCCACGCCAACATCTCTGCTTTTGGGATTTTGTTATGTGGGCTAATCTTACTGGAGTTAGATGATATCTCAAAGTAGTTTTGATTAGCATTTCTCTGATCATTAAGGATGGTGAGCATTTCTTCATGTGTCTGTAGGCCATGCACCTGTCTTCTTTAGAGAATTTTCTCTTCATGTCCTTTTCCCACCCTGAGATGGGATCACTTGCCCTTTTGTTGCCAATACGCTTGAGTTCTCTGTGTATTCTGGTTATTAAACCTTTGTCTGAGGCATAACCTGCAAATATTTTCTCCCATTCTGAGGGCTGTCTGCCTGC
>CAUYON010037519.1:0-21321 GCA_963573935.1 Arctocebus calabarensis | reverse complement strand
CCATACACCTATATATACCCTGAGACTAAAGGCCTAAAGGAGGAGATGGGGAAAGACTAGGAGAGAAACAGAGAGAGCTTCTCTCTCCCCACTAGAATTTTCTCCCTCTAACAGATGCCTTAATGTTTTCTGTATTCTTTTCTTTCTTTTCTGTGAATAAATTCTGTCTTACAAAAAAAAAAAATAAATAAAATCATAAGAAAAAAAAAAAAAAAAAAAAAGAAAGTCTAAAACCCAGGGATGTTTTTCAAGATGATTAGCTATCATCAAACTAAATAGCGACGAAGCTGGAAATTCTTAAATAGCAGTTTTCGAGTTACTGTATGCACCAGAAATAGTTCCTTTTACATTTTGCCTATTTTATATACACATGCACACACACATGTTCAAAATAAATTTATTTTTAAAGTAACCATCCCATGGAAATTTTTAAAATTATTTCATACAAAATGTTTTTCGATAATAAAAACTGGTAAGCTGATCAAGAAGATAGAAATACATGCTTGAAAGAAATTGCATGACTGATTATGGGAAGTTGCATGTACTCTAATGAGAAAAATTTATCCTAATTTTATTTTAAGTTCTTACTTATATAAAGGAAACCTCATATGTGCTACTTGTGATGTTCCAGGTCCAAAGTCAGCAAGGAGTAGTTAATAAAACTCTATGTTAAAGTCACTTTGTCTGCACAAACTCATTTTATAATGGATACATTAGATTAGTTTGAAGTTTTTGCAAAGATATTTATTGCATGAGATATAAATTCTGTAGATGGTTGTTATTAACTTTTTAGTAATTCTCTCCAAACTGAATACAGATGATTGATAGATAATTCTTGATACAGATACAGATAAATATTATCTACATAGACATATACTAATACATTTATTCTATGTACAAGGGTTATTGGGCGTAAGTAAAACAAAGCCCATTTCTCCATAGTGCTTTTTGTCTATTCAGTGAGGAAGACAAACATATATCAACAAATATGTTAAGAAATTCATGAGTTGTAAAGGTGCACATTTATTTAATGTGGTCAGGGAATTAGTATAAGAAGGCAACATTTGAACACGGACATGTAATTCAAAAAATTCAGTTACATGAATAGAAAAAATTCAGTCACATATCTTACGAAAGAGTCATTTCAAAAAGAGGTGAACAATATAGAATGTAGTTACAAGTATCACGGCAACTGAAGAAGTGCTAACTGCCAAAATGCTTTCAAATACTTTAAGTAAATATACAGAGTCAAATTTAACCTTAATTCTCTCTTTCAAGAAAATCACATCCTCAGGAAAGATTATAAAATTCTCAGTAAAACCTACTGCTTTCCATTTCCATTGTAATTTTGTAGGAGATATTATTTTGGATGTGTTGATGGTACAGCTCCTACCTTCTATGACCTTCCCAGAGGTGACCATGTCACATAGCTCTGGCCAATTGGACATCAAATGAAAGAAAACTGAATGGGCTTCTTGGAAGCCTTTTTTTCCTGATTAACCAACTTTAACATTTTTGCCCTATGCTCTTTCTTATGTAAATAACTATAGCTTCAAGAAACACTGGAAACAGCCAAGAAAATCACAGAGGTTCTGAATATTCCTTCACTGAAGATTCATCACCAGTAGTTGATGACCTTCAGATTTCATATTGTATGCAGAAAGAGAAATCTTTATTTAAGTTGTTATTACTTACATGTTCTACTCCTTGTAGCTGAAAACATTCCTATCTGATCCAAACATGTTCTGTGTTCTCTGATCCCTCTTTTCTTTTAGTCATTCCCTTCAGTTGTGTCCTTACTTCCATCCAACAATCAATTTCTTCTTCAGTGACAAGGAACTAGATCTCAGGGGAAATTTTTTAACTTCATGATTTTCTTGCATACTCAGATTTGATGGGTTAGTGTAGCTTCTCTATGAATAATTTCTAAAGTTGTATTTGTTAAAATGTTCTCTTCATGTCCTTTATTTCTACAAAGAAAAAGTAAGTATCATGTTTATTTCTTCTATTGGTAATACTTATTAACTCTTAGAATTGATGCATATAACTTTATCATATTTCAAAGTTTTAGAGATTATAAAATTGGAGCTGAGAAATAAATACTTTCTTTAAGAATTCATGAAATAATGCTTTAGGTTAGATTTGTCATCATTTTTTAGATGATTCTCTTTCACACAAGTTGTTATTCAGGAAGGATGATTGAGTCTAGAAAGGGAAGAGGGAGGTGAATCATTTTTTCCATCCCTACATAAAGCAAATAAATCACCGAATTTAGCATCTTGATTTGGTTTTCTCAAAGGATTGACTTTCTTAGTGATTTTTTATTTACGTTTGAAAATAAAATTAAGTAACCAGTTACATTAACAAAAATGTCCACTTCATCTATTATATTATTTAGAATGAATTGAAAATATTCCCAGTTTTGTCATACTTTATTATTTTATATTTCTTTAATATGTAGATAATTACAAACAAAGGTCACTAAAATTAAATTTTAAACAAATTTCTATATTTAAATTTGTTACATAATGAAAGAGGGTGAGAGAATAATACATTGGTGAGTCAGAAATCTGAAGGTCAACCTTTTTCTTTTCTTTTTCTTCTTCTTTAAATAACCTCAGACAAATGGTTTTAGCCTCTATTTAGGTTGTGTTCAATGTGGTCATTTGACTTGTCTTTTACCAGATGTACTCATTTCATAACTTACTTATTTTGAACCCAGAGAAATACTATGCCAGGATGTGACAAAGTCATTTCTCAGACATTTTACAATCTAGCTTACTAAATAAACTATATGTGAGGTTGTCTATGCTGTTTCTTGAGTGCAACTTACCAAAACAACTATAAGAAATCACAAAGAAGCCCTCCAGTCAGAAAGACTTAATAAAGAGAGTATGTTTTGAGCTTTGCTCGTGGCATTTTTAAAGTCATTAAGAATATGGATTCTAGAGTAAAATAGCTTCTGTCCAAACTTAACCTCATCTGGAACATACACCTATATATCTGTAGATACGACAATGACTATTTTATGGGGGTAAAGAAAGACTTAGAGGAGTTAATATATGGAATGTCTTAGGACAGTGTCTCTTGTGTTCTAAGTTCTTATCATTTAAGTACATGTGAAAGTGTGATGAGAATCTGAAGGCAACCTATCCCAAACTAGGAATGTCTGCCAAGAGCATAATACTTCAGGAAGATGCAGCCGGTGCATTATGTTAATATCCTAGGGATGCCATGACTCATCACCACAAACAGTGTGACTTAAAACAATAAACATGTGGAGAAAAGGGAACACTTCTGCACTGCTGTTGGGAGTGCAAGCTAATATGTCCCTTTTGGAAAGAAGTATAGAGAATACGCAGTGATCTAAAAGTAGACATGTTGTTTGATCCTGCAATTTCTCTACTAAGTATATATCCAAAAGACCAAAAATCACTTTATAACAAAAGATATTTGCACCAGATTGTTCATTGCAGCTCAATTCATAATAGCCAAGTCATGGAAGAAGACTGAGTGTCCATCAACCCATGAATGGGTTGATAAATTGTGGTATGAGTATACCATGGAATATTATGCAGCCTTAAAAAAGATGGAGAGTTTACCTCTTTCATATTTACATGGATGGAGCCAGAACATATCCTACTTAGGAAAGTATCTCAAGAATGGAAGAAAAAATATCCAATGCACTCAGTACTATTATGAAACAAATTTATAATCACTCACTTGTATATGAAGAATAGATCACAACTATGGCCCAAGATGAAGGGGGCTGACGGGAGGGAAGGGAGATGGTCAGATGGAGGGAGGATGAATGGTAGGATCATACCTATGGTGCATAAGGCAAGGGTATTTGTCAGGTTTATTAAGTATAGAGTAGAAATACCTTAACACAATAATTAAGTAAACGAGATGAGGTTTATATTAACCAGTGTGATGTAAATGCTCCTAATTCTATATGAAATCAGCACATTGTGCCCCATACATGCATTAATGTATACATGATCTATGCATTTATGGTATTTTTTTTAAAAATCCAATAAACATTTATTCTTTCATAGTTCAAGGTGTCAGGATGGCCACACTCCCACTAAAAGCTTGAGAGAGAAATCTTTCTTGTCTTGTTTAGTTTCTGGGGAATCCTGGCATTCCTTGGCTTAGTTTACTTCAATCTCTGCACTGTCTTCATTAGCCTTCTTCTCTAAGTCCTCTCCCATGCGCTCTTATTATAAGAGTACTTGTCACTGGATTTAGCATTCATCTGAACCCAGAATGACCCCATCGCAAGATCTTTAATGTAATTACATCTGAAAAGACTTCTTTTGCAAGTAAGTTCACATTCTTGGGTTCCAGTTAGATGTAATCTTGTAGGAGAAAACAATTCAACATAATACATTTTATTTTTTGATTTGGGAAGCAATTAAAGAGAAGTTTCAGAATAGAAGTAGAAAATAAGAAGTTGCTTCTAATCACTGAGCACAAGGTTAATAATCCATTTTATGGACTCTGATAAGGCATTGGAAATTTGAGTGGCAAGATGAGGACTATGATTTAAAAAAGATGAAGAAGTGCAGAATTCACTGAATTGGTAGGACACTGGAGACAAAAGACCAGTTAGGAGGTAACTGTGGAATCCCACAGAGAATTTAAGACTTGGTCTGGTGTCAAATTGCTGGAAATCATAAAAATATGAATCAAAGATTTCAAAAACTTAATGGAAAACTGATTGGACTGGTTAATAACATAGGATAAGTCCAGAAAGAAAGTAATGTGAGAGATTAATTTTTTTGTGAGACATAACGAATTCATGCTGGACATTATGGACTATATATCTCAGGAAACCATAAGAACTTGAAATATAGATAGATTCATTTCTACAATTATGTTACTTGAAAGAATAATATGAGGAGTTTATAGTCAAAGGCTTTGATTGACTATTTCAAGATATGGTCCTTAAAATCCTATATATGGTAATGGTATTTGCAACCTATCTATCACAAAGTAAGAAGGTTGTAATTTAAGTCTTTTTTTTTTTTTTTTTAAGAGACAGAGTCTTACTTTATTGTCCTCAATAGAGTGCAGTGGCATCACAGCTCACAGCAAACTTCAGCTCTTGGGCTTAGGCGATTCTCTTGCCTTAGCCTCCCCAGTAGCTGGGACTACAGGCGCCTGCCACAATATCCAGCTATTTTTTTGTTGCAGTTTGGCCGGGGCCAGGTTCCAACCCACCCTTCAGTATATGGGGCTGGCACCCTACTCGCTGAACCACAGGCACTGCCCTGTTTTTTTTGTTTTTTTTTTTTTTGCGACAAAATCTCAAGCTGTTGCTCTGGGTAGAGTGCTATGGAATCACAGCTCACAGCAACCACAAACTCTTGGGCATAAGCCATTCTCTTATCTCAGCCTCCCAAGTAGCTGGGACTACAGGTGCCTGACACAACCCTCGGTTATTTTTATTTTTTTATTTTTAGTTGTAGTTGTTGTCATTTGGCAGGCCCAGGCTGGCTTCATACCCACCAGCTCTAGTGTATGTGTCTGGTGCCTTAGCCATGAGCAATAGATGCCGAGCCTGTAATTTAAGTCTTATTCAACCATGCAGCCAAAAGTTGCCCACATAAGATAAAATAAATATAACAAATATAATAAGTTGCCTTCCTTTCCATATTTAGAAGCCAGATGGCCTAACTTCATTTAATCAGGTTTTGTTTCTAAGCTGTAAAATTACTTCAGTAACTCTGGTATCTAGTTATCTAGGCAAAAGCATTCTATCAACATTTGGGGTCATACCAATACATCATCTTGATACAGGTTAAACGCGGCCAGGAGAAAACATTTTATTTATTGACTTTTCCCTCTTCACCAACATTCTAGTGCATTATTTTTTGGAGACAGAAAATAATGATATACCAATGAATACAATGGCTGAAACCAACTTGAGAACACTTCTCAATATTAATAGCATAAATATACGCTTTGGCCATAGAGTAATCCTTCTTTCAGTAAACACAATCTATTTTACCATCTACCACGTTGTTGTCAAGAGCTGTTGTATCAGAGACAATACAAAAAATAGTGCATAGCATAGAGGGAGGTATACAAATAAAATAAGACATAGGTAACTAAAATAATGTCAATAAGTTGGCAAAGAAAGGGCAGGAAACTTGAGTGAAGATTAGCAGGAAGAGATGGAGATACAGGAGGTTTTTCATTAAGGACACTTATCAACCAGCTTATAGGCAGAAAATACAGTCTGCAGGTTCGTGTTTCTTGAAGTGTAATTGTTGGGCCATCACTGGGACTTAATAAAAAAGCAAACACAAGGATCCAGTTGCTGCTGCTGCTGATTTTTATGGAATTGCTATCTGTTTGCAATAGGAGAAATTTTCCTCTGAAGTCCTTTAAGAAGTCGGCGGAGACCCTTGTTACACAACGGCTAGTAGTTGTCTGAAACAGGCAGAGTAGTTGCAGCCTCTCCCATCCTGCGGCCGTTCTCCATGGAGGAGAAACTTAACCTAAAAGGAAGCAAGATCCTCCTCTTAGATCACAGTCACCTTCAGTAAGGGTTGAGGGAGTTTTGCCTGCAGATACAACAAACTCATCCTGATACGGCTTTCTAATCCTCCACAGCTCCTCTGAAGCCTGAAATGTCTTGAGCAGATTGGCATTCTTTTAACTTTGGAGGATTAAATGAGTATAGGAAACCATTAAAATAAATATATTTTGTCATAGGCAAACATTTGTTGTAAAATCATTTTATCAACGTGTGAATTAGGTTGTGTGACATGCAGAAAAACAAGCTTTCATGTTGATGGAAAGGTTGAGAAAAAGATCTGGAAGGCAATAAATAATAGGTAATTAATTCAGCAGGCATGATAGAGTGAAAATGGCCATGAGAAGGAGATATATATTAAACTCTGCACTTCTATGTTATAGAAAAAAAATTCATTCTTTTGGACCCTTCATTTCCCAATTTATAATATAGGAATTTTCTTAATCAGTATAAGGGTTGTACCAGGAATTAAATGTGCCAATATTGTTCTGTCACAATGTAGGTCTCAATGAAAAATGTCTCCTTTTCTTTCCTAGATTTTGGGAATGTTTTATTTTTAACAAAGACAAATGATTCAGAAAGTAGAGGAAAATATAATCACACTTTTAAATCTCATATTGCTCACAATATGCTAAGTATCTGCAACACGGAAAACTACATATAGGGATGATGTGACTAGATTGTAAACGCGACTTTTCCCCCTACGTCAGCATCATGAGCTGGCCTTTGTGTATCATCCAGCAGAATAGTCAATGTCAGAGTGAAAGTCATGTCTTGGGATTTTCGTAAGGCCACTCCTTACCAATTTTCTTTCTTCTGCCTCACTTAAACTTTTGATTCTTTGACTTTAAAACCATACAGGGTTGTCTGAGTGGACTGTTTTTCCTGTACTCAGATCAACCAAATTCCTTGCCCCTCTTCTCATTTTTAGTAACTACAGTCTCATATCCTAAGTGTGTACTTTGCTCCATAAATTAGAAGGCAAATCAAATGTCTTTCAATTCTACCAATAAATTGAATTTTTAGTATTGACTATGATGGATACTTTTCCATGGAATTTTAAAGGTTGATATATTTGTTTATGAGTCATTTTTAACAAGGGTGATTTTATGAAGATATGGTTTGGGCTGTAGGTTAGGTTAGTAGGTAATACTGTCGTAACTTCCAGCTTTTCCCCTTGCTCCCAGCCAAATGCAGTAGTTAAAATGTGTTTTCACTTGAGGTCATTAAATACATCTTTTAAAAAAAGGTTCAACTGCCTGTGAATATAATCTATAAAAATGTCCCAAATATATTTAAGGGTGGTTTCTAATGTTCTTGTATGTGGTTAGACCATAATTTAAACTATATATTGTGGTCACCTATTGGCCAACTTAGGCATAAATGAAAAAGACATAGGGCTATGAAAGCTTACAATAGGGGATATTGTTCTTGTTTGAGAGTTACTCTAGACTTCCTGACGAAGTGTTGACTGACTGAAATCTTAAATGTGAGTCAGCTCAGATATGTAGCTTTCCAAAACCCAGCACATACAATGGTCCTGAGGTGTGAAAGAACATGATACTTGCTAATTTACCTGAAAGAAGTTGGACAGGGGAGTAATATTGGGTGTTAATTCTGGAGAGATTGGCAAGAAGAACCATTATATGAAGGCTTACAAGCTCTATTATGGATTTTGGTCTTAAGAGCAAGGGAAACTACAGAAAGGTTTTAAACAAGAAAAATGACATTGTTATACTTCTATCTTAAAACTACTCTATGATGCTGAAAGAGGATTGATTGGGAAGAAACATAGACAGTAGGATATCAGGTGGATAGTGTTTTGGGGTCAAAGTACAAAAAGGAGACATCTAGGATGGTGATGAGAGTAGTCTTTAGGAAAAATGCAGGGGTAGTGTGGAGAGTCATGCTTTGGTTGGAAAGAAGCAGATACATTTTAGAATATTAATAATAAAATATGACTTAATTGATTACACTGGAGTAATGAAAGGGAGATGAAGATTTTAATAACACTCAATTTTTGACTTCCGACTTGCTCATCTGATTGATGATGAGTATCTTAGTGACAGATAAGGGCTTTAACTTTGATTGCACATGGGAAGATTAATACTATATGGTAGGCAGATAGGTGTATAGACAGATGGATGGATGAATTTTTACATTTTATATACTATTACTCCAAGCATATATGAACTTGTTTAGGCAGAGTTTGGGCAGCCTAGGTTAAAGGATCTTCTTTTCTGGTCATAGGGAGAGGACATTCTTTTTTTTTTTTTTTTTTTTTTTTTTGAGACAGAGCCTCGAGCTGTCACCCTGGATAGAGTGCTTTGGCATCACAGCTCACAGCAACCTCCATTTTCTGGGCTTAAGCGAATCTCTTGCCTCCGCCTCCCAAGTAGCTGGGACTACAGGTGCCCGCCACAACACCCAGACATTTTTTTTTTTTTTTTTTGGTTGCAGCCATCATTGTTGTTTGGTGGGCCTGGGCTGGATTCCAACCTGCCATCTCAGGTGTATGTGGCTGGCACCTTAGCCTGTTGAGCCACAGGCGTCGAGCTGGGAGCTAACATTCTTAACACCAAATCACAAAAGATATAAAAAATGATAGTATGGTATGGGAAGCATCTGTGGCTCAAAGGAGTAGGGCACTGATCCCATATACTGGAGGTGGTGGGTTTAAACCCAGCCCCAGCCAAAGAAAAAAAGATAAAAAATTTAAAAACCTGCAAAAAAAAAAAAAAAAAGATAGTATTGTCAAATAACATTTTCTTGCCCATTGTGGTTCTTATTGGCAATAACGTATATGACTAGCTGTTTCCTTAGCTCACCCATCTCAAAATACATTCAAAGTCCAAACCAATATTTGCATTCATCTGCGAGGCAGTATAAGGAAACAATTAGCATGTAGATTGTAGGAAAGAACATATTGATGTACAAATCTTTATTTTGTTATTAGGGCCTTATATAATTTATGTATTTCTTTCTATGACAATTTTCTATGAAAATAAAAAGAGTTGTGAGTATTAAATGAACTAATACCTGCAAAGTCCTTAGGAAAACATAGACCTACTGACGTTAGACCTACTGACCTTATCTGCTCAGTAGTTGTAGTTACTATGTTAGGAGTGTCTTACAAATAATGAGAAGAAAAGTCTGGACTGAAAGTAGTTTCTGGGGGAATTCATCTGGACCTCAGAGTGCAAACATGTGTGAGTGGGTCCAACAGAAGGAAATATGGCTGCCAAAGTGTTTGAGTCCATTGGCAAGTTCAGCCTGGTCTTCACTGGTCCAGGAGGCATGGTAAACTCTACTCTGTATAATGTGGATGCTGGACACAGAGCTGTCATCTTTGACTGATTCTGTGGAGTGCAGGACATTGTGTTAGGGGAAGGGACTCACTTTCTCATCATCTGGGCACCGAAACCAATTATCTTTGACTGCTTTTCTCATCACGTAACATGCCAGTCATCACTGGTAGCAGAGATTTACAGAATGTCAACATCATGCTGTGCATCCCCTTCCAGTCTGAGGCTAGCTAGCTTCCTCAAATCTTCACCAGCCCTGGAGAGGACCATGATGAGCATGTGCTGCCATCCATTACTACAGGGAGCCTCAAGTTTTGAGGCTGGAGAGCTAATCATCATCACTTTGATGCTAGAGAGCTAATCACCCAGAGAGAGCTCATCTCTAGGCAGGTGAGCAATGACTTTACAGAGCAAGTAGCAGCCTTTGGGTTCATCGTAGATGATGTTTCCTTGATGCATCTGACATTTGAGAAGGAGTTCATAGAAGCAGTGGAAGCCAAACAGGTGGCTCAGGAGGAGGCATAGAGGGCCAGATTTGTGGTGGAAAAGGCTGAGCAGCAGAAAAAGGTAGCCATCATCTCCGCCAAGGGCAACTCTAAGGATGGCCAACTCATTGACCCCTGGCGGGTGATGGCCTGATCGAGCTCTGGAGGCTGCAGAGGACCTTGCATTCCAGCTGTCGTGCTCTCAGAACATCACCTACTTGCCAGCGGGGCAGTCTGTGCTCCTCCAGCTGCCCCAGTGAGAGCCTGCCCTGACTGCACTCCTCAGGCCCACTGGGCCACAGCCCTGATGATGATTACCACCACCACCTTTCTACCCCACCCAGAAATCATTGTGAAATCTCATGATTAGCTTAAGGTGAAGGAAATAAAAGTAAAATCACTTCAGATCTCTAATTATCAAATGAAGCTCTTTCATGTCACACCCATCTACTTTTTTAACCACTTCCCTACCAAAAATTGCCAAGTGCCTACATAGACTAACCTTTGGTCCCAGTTCCAGGCCTGTGGGAGCTCCATTCTAGGTACTGGCAGTTAGCAGAACAGAGGCAGGGCAGGGCATGTGTGGACCAGAGAGCACAGTTGTCAGCCTGGGCAGATGTGCAGTCTCTGTGCTATCTGCTGAAGGTTTGAGGATGTGGCACATGCAGCTCCACTGAGAATGCAGCCTCAGTCTTTCCAGTAGTTCCCACACCTACGCAGCTGAAGAGAGGTGCTGGGGAGTGTCAGAGAGGAAGTGGTCTGTCTCTTTCCGTAAGACTGATTCTCCTTAAGTGGGCAACCAGTAGAAGCAGGTGTGCTCAAACAGGGCATGGATGGAAGAATCTGCCCCTGTTGAGGTAAGTGGGCCTGACTGAGCTGCCCCCCAGGGTCCCCAGACTGGGATGGATTTGGACAGGGAAAGAAGAGACCTGGACTGAGATATGAGTCTGTTGAAGACTTCCTCTCCATGCCCACCTTGGTCCCTCTCGATTACCCAATGGAATTCCAGCTTGAAGGATTGCATCCTGGGGGCCAAAGGTACCTGCCAAAGACATGTGCATCATCCTGAGTTCCTGGCTCCCTGTTTTAGAGACTGCCCTTCTCGAGGGCTCTGTGCCTGTGCTCTGGAGGAAATCATCAGGGAAGAAAACAAATGTATGTAAACTCCTGTCAATAAATGACTTTCAGACCTTCCACAAAAAATAAAATAAAGTAGTTTCTTAGAATATTCTAGCTATGCTAAAACATGGCTGGAGAGAAGGTTTCCAAGAGTAAATTATGATTTCCATCTTTGATATGTTTATTTTTAGTTGACTGTGAGGTATCCAAGTGAACATTTTAGATATCTCTGAGATAAATGATGTGAAGTTCCGAGAAGATTGAAATAGAGATAGAAATTAATGATTATGGGCAGTGCCTGTGGTTCAAGGAGTAGGGCACCGGTCCTATATGTAGGAGGTGGCGTTTTCAAACCCAGCCCCGACCAAAAAGAAATGGCAACAACAACAGCAAAAAAGAAATTAATGATTATAACTTTTAGATGAAAAAGAAAACTATGTAAGTAGACAAAATTCCCTGCAGGAAGCATATACAATGATGTTACACATTCAGTCCTGCAGAAAATAATACTCTGAAATGGGAATTAGCATATAGGCAGTTTTTTAGAGAGTGATTTTAGGTTGAAAAAATGTAAAAACTAAGAGGGCAGAATTATGTGGGAAGATTAGGACTGTGATAAAGTGTCAACGAAGGCCACAGACAACCTCACACGGCAGCTGAAACCAAAGCAGATCTTCAAAACTTTCAAAATTAAGGGAAATTTTTAGTCATTTATGGTGCCATGTTGGCCAGTTATTGAATGTAGGATCTTCTAACAGATAAGGCCTCTCTGCTAGCAGCACTCACAGTGCTGGGAAGAATGGAAGATGGAAATTTTTGTAGATAAACAAATTGTTGCATATTCATGCAATGAGATAATATTAGGTAACAGAAGGAATAAAGCACGGAAGAACCAGTCATCAAAGACTACATACCATATGGTTACACTTACACGAAGTATCTGAAATAGGCGAGGAGAAAAGTAGGTGAGTAGTTGTCAGGAGCTGGGGAGAGGTGTAGGTAAATGCTTCTAATGAAGTTCTGTATGGAGTTATGAAAATATTCTGAAATTAGACAGTGGAGTTAGCTGCACTGTGAATATACTAAAACTCATAGATTTGTGCTCTTTATGATGATGAATTTTTATGATTTGTAAATTATATCTTAGTAATTCTGTTATTAACATAAAAGGAATCATTCAGGTGGAAAGAAGTGGTGATAAAACATTCTCCTTGTATAAGCCTTGACATGAAAACTCTTTTTCATGTATCATTTGATTTGATGATAATTATAATAATGATAGATTATCACTCAGTATGTATTTGATATATTTTAAACTTTGGCTTGTCTCACATGATATTAAAAAAAATTGATATTGTTCAGAAAAAGTCTATTATAGTTAGCAAGATGACACTTGTTTACTACTTTATTAAAAGCCAATTTTGTTTGAATTGTGTATATATAAACTAGAATGGAAAATATGGACCAGTGGATTTTAAATGTGGGTGCAGAGTAAATGAATAACTTTTTCAATATGTTTGGCGATGGATGTGTGAAAAGAAGTAGTGCTATTAGGTAAAAATGGGAGAAAGACAGGGATGTCATTTTTATGATAAAGATACAAACTTGTTTAAGTATTAATAGGAGGAAGCTATTGCAAATAGAAAGATTAATGGATGGGGAAAATAGTAGATTATGAAGAATGTCTAGCAAAATAATAGAAGTAGCACTACCCATTGTGTGTTGTAGAATGAGATGATCTCATAGATCTCTGTAGAACCTCTGTAAATGGACCAACCAAGGGACTGTAACTAACTGGTCAGCATACCCAGGTGGTCAACATAAGGAGCTAGGTCTCCTGTACTGTTACGTACCTGTGGTGCATGTCTGGTCTATGAAAATTAGGTCAACACAAGTAGGTGATCAATGTAGGGAAGTGGTCAACTATAGAGGTTTTACTGTATTTACTGGTTTAAAGTGTATATATCTGAAAAGATAACAGTAAATACACAAAAGCTAAATAGCTCAGATTTTATAGTCTTAAACCTGGTTGTTTGTGATCTTTTGTTACAGCATCCTATGGAAATTAATCCATATGTTAATCCCATCAACTTTCACGGGGATCCTCCCTATTCTTTCTTCCCTTGTCTTTTTGAAAAGTTTGGAGGGTTTAGCAGAGGAGTTTAAAGCTCCATGGAATGACAGAGCTGTTAAGTTATTAGGACATATTTAGATACATCAGCCAAAAATTCACATTGAACCACTTTGCAAGTAACATTGTGTTATAACACCCGTTAAGTGCTGTGCGTATATATTTCACAAGTTAGATATGCAACAAAAGTTATGTATTGTGCCCTAACAGAAGTTATATTGTGTTATAACACAAGTTATATTATGTTATGACACTTATATTATGCTACTTATATTGTGTTAAGCCAGAGATTTGGGGATTTGTAGGTTATAGCAATTAGTGTTACATTAATACTGAAAGTGGTATACTTGAAGAGGAATGTTCTCACAAGATAAGCCTACAATGTTTGGGAATGCCTTAGCAGTTTGGTAGTAGCAAGCAACAAGATATCAGGCTGAACAGCTGGAGAAGTGTGCATGTGCATGTGTGTGTATGTAGGAAGTTTTCTTAATGCTCATTCAACATAATTTAAAAAGTTTTAAGTATAACTTACTGTTTTCCTTTGTATATTCAAAATCGTCTTATTTCTTACCTGGTCCATCTTTGTGTACTAAATGTGGTGGTTGGTGTCAGATAAGTCATTTGTGTGTTTTGTTTGTTTTGTTTTTTAATTATAGGATCCTGTCCTAGGAAGACCCAAATCCAGAACTGATAGAAAGGACAATGGATCACCTGGAGATCCTAGAGTAGGAACTGGATGTAGTGACTAGATGGACCTGCAGGTTGGCAGTTAAGCCTGACCACGTGACTAAGTTTTAGCTGGTGAAGTGAGAGCAGAGTTACATGAGCCTTTTCCAGGTTTGATTCATAAAAATACTTTGTATAAAACCTCACTAGCTTTTTCCTAAAGCTAGTGATATTTCGTGTTAAAGCCCTTAGCCTACTCATATAACATACAAAATTTACCAAAATACATTATCTAAGGATTATCTTTTGTACACCTGAAATTAAGGCAACAAAAGTATAATGTCTTATAGTTCTGGGTGCTAAAAATTTAAATTCAAGCCATTAGAAGGTCCATGCTCCCTCTGAAACCAGTAGAGGGTTCCTTCCTTGCCTCTTCCCGGCTTTGGTGGTTTGCTGACAATCTTTCGTGTTACTTGGCCTGGAGCTGCATACCTCCAATCTCTGCTTCTCCCAGGGTGTCTGCTCAGCTCAAATTGAAATCCTCTTCTAAGAATACCCACCCTATCAGATTAGGCACCGATCCTACTCAAGTATGACTTCACATCTTAAGTAACTATAATACATCTGCAATTACCCTGTTTCCAAATAAATACTGAACTACTGGGGGTTAGGATGTCATTATATATTTTGGAGTAAAGGGGCACACATTTCAAACCTATAACAGCATATAAATGGCATACATTATTTTATCCATATTACATTGTTCAGAGTCCAGAATCCAGAATTTGAGCTGAGTATACCATGGTATACCTAACACTGAGGAAAATGCCATTTGTGTGGGTCCAGGAGAAAAGAAGGCAGTTTGAGATAATGTCTGGGCAATCACCGAAACACTGATGGAGAGTGGACTATGTCAGGTGAAAAGCAAATCAGAGGACTTTTAGATTGTCCTCGGAGCAAATGTCTATGACATGCAGCATTTGAGGTACTGAAGGGAACACACAATGTTTGCTCCCAGGACAGATGATAGGGTGTTTGAGCAGGCAAAGACGGTTAATGTTACCTTCTCTCTTCTCCCAGGCATTTACAGAGTTCCAACCTGTGCTGTCACCTCTGGGAGCTGGAACTAGGTGGTTCATGGCTTGCATCTAAGATGAAAGAAACTGAAATCAGAGTTGGGAATGATGAATTATCAAGATGATACAAGAATAGTCTGTGAATGAGAACTGATCCAAAATAAAGTTATCACTCAGACAGTGAAGAGCAAATGTGTTCAAGAGACAGATCTTGGGCAGGATGTGGTAGGCACTGTTTATTCAAGAGGACAGTCTTCCACGGAACATGTGTAACAGAACCTTGACTGGAGCAATGTACCGAGACATTAAAAGCGCTGAGACAATGTATGGAAGTCACAGAAGGCAGGATAGATGTTGACATAACCAGACTGGTCACGGAAAGCTGAACAAGGTATGCACAATGAATTGAGCAGACACTGTGTTTACACAAAGACAATTTGTGTTTTTTGAAAGATGAATCATGCAATCAAAAACTTTGAGGGAAACTAATGATGTTCTGTAGACAGCAGTGGTAATAATGGTAGTGTAGAGAGAGACAATATATAGGAAAACCTACCAGTAAATATTTTAATATGCATAGTATGACAAAGGACTTTGATTAGGAGCACAGCAGTGGAGATATAGTCAATTATTTATTTATCAAACACAGACTTACTAGGTTTTGTATAAAACTATAGAAACCAAAGTCTTGGCCTATTGTATTGGAAGAATAATAATGTCAGAAACCAAAAGGTTTCATAAAGAAAAATATTTAAGGACAAGTGAGTTAAATTAAGGTTGTTCTTTCAGATGGGGTGGGACCAGAAGACTTCTAGTGGATGAAATGTTTAAGTAGATATTTATTTGAAAATAGAGGATTAATCTGGATGAACAGGTTGTCAGGCAGGAAAAAAAACTCAAGTACAAGGGCCATGAATCAGGAAAGAAAGGAATAAGTGACCAGAGTTCAGAGAACAAGTGGAAAGTTGATAGGTGTTGAAGTCGGAGGGATAGATCAAACTGTATAGGCCATGGTGAGATCTTTATTCTTTCAGAATATGTTGAATTTGAGGTATTTACTAAACATTAAAATGAGAGATTGCCTCTACAGCTAGATTTACTACTTCGGCATTCAGGAGAAATATGGGAGATGCAGATGTAGTCATTAACATATAGATGATGGTGAAAGCTAGAGGACTGGATATGTGCATTGGACGTCACAGAGTTGGTGAAATTATTTACTTGGTAGATGCCTTATTAGATATATTAGGGTTCTAGAGATGGATGTATTTGACAGTGTGATGGATTGTAATTATGATAAAACTAAGAAAATCATTGAATTATGTCATAAGGTGCATTTGAAGGGTAACTGGTGACTTTGATTTTGGCTATGTGATTTTCAAAAGATACAGATCTTGTAAAAATGTGTTCCAGGTATCTGGAGAAGAGGGATCACAATTTGGAAGAGAAGAAATATAAAGATTTTGGTATTGTCAGCCAAGAAATAGCATCTGAAGTTAAAAAATGAAATACAGTGTCATTTTATCAGCAGGAGTGAGTATGGCAGGAACTCTGGATTTGTAAGGTTGTCATAATCTGAATAATAACTCCCCCATATATCCACATATGCACATCCGCTCATCTCTGAAACCCATAAATACATTGTGTGGCAAAAATAACATTGCAAATATGGGTAAAGGTCTTGAGATGAGGAGATTTTATTGTGGATTATTGGGGGAGCCCTATGTATCACATGTACCTTTATAAGAGGGAAGGAAGCAGATGGAAATATGTGTATGTGTATGGCGTGTGTATATCAAAATATCTCTAGCACTTTACATGATTCCTCGAATGCATATTTTAATATTTAAGTCTCTATTAAATATTCTTCTTTGTATATAAATGTTTATGGCATAAATCTGACCACTTACAAATAGTTCCATGAATACTAATGAGAGGAAACTAAAATTTAATATGGAATGTGCCTGAAAAGGTATACACATTTTAAGAAAGGGAAAAAACTGTATTAAAATTATAATACTCCACATATATTGATAAAATTTGTTATCTTTTATATTTTACCTTGTATTTCTTGTAATCACAGACGTCAAACACAACTTGAGTGTTACAATTTTACTACAATTTTTTTCTTTTTAAAAACGTGTATATGGCTCGGTGCCTATGGCTCAATGGGCTAAGGCGCCAGTCACGTACACCTGAGCTGGCGGGATCAAATCTAGCCTGGGCCTGCCAAACAACAATGATGGCAGCAACCAAAAAATGGCCGGGCATTGTGGCGGGCAACTGTAGTCCCAGCTACTTGGGAGGCGGAGGCAGGAGACTCACTTGAGCCCAGGAATTGAAAGTTGCTGTGAGCTGTGATGCCACGGTACTCTATCCAGGGTGACAGCTTGAGGCTCTGTCTCAAAAATAAAATAAAATAAAATAAAAACGTGTATATGTATTTTTGGCACCCACTGTATATGTAAGCATTATAGATAAGTAACTAAAATGAATTTCTACATAGAAAAAAAATAATTTTAAAAAGTTGAGAAGCTTGTAAAACAGTGATGTTCATGGGAAAGTAGGACTCTGCTCTTGTTTTAACTAGATATACAACTGAAATATACAATTGCACCTCTGTAAATCCAAGAGAATATAACAAACTGTGAAACCTCTATAAATTGACTATCCAAGGGAATATAACAAACTGGGAAACATATGGAGGTGGTCAACACAAGGTATTAGGCCTACTGTATTAATATGTACATGTGGTGCATATCTGGTCTATGAAAATAAGGTCAAATTAAAGAGGTGGTCAATGTAGGGATGCGGTCCACTAGGGAGGTTCTATTTACTAATGATGAATTAAAGCAGTAATCAGGAGGCATGATATTTAGTGATTGCTGACTGCATACTTACACTTAATGCCTTGAGCTACAATAATGAATTAGAGTTTCTACCCTAATTCACAAAGTAGGGCAGTTCCTCAAATGTGGTTCTGGACCAAAGGCATCAAAATCACCTATAGTCCACTTCAGCTCTCTTATATAAAAATCTTTGGAGGGAGAACTCAGTATCTACCTTTTTCTTTTTTCCTAAAATAGATGCCTCTTTAGGCTCCTCTTAGCTATAAATGATATGATCTTTATTTCTGAGATGATCTTTATTTTTTAATGACCTTGTAAATTTTGAGAAATAGTAGCAAAATATTTTGCAGAATCAACCTACAACAGCACATTTCGAACTTGTCTGATGACTGAGGTTACGGGCTTGGGGAAGAAAAATGGCAGAGATGTAGTTTTATCTTCATCACATATCAAATGTATATACTATCAACAGGGCTATTGATGCTATCCTTTATCACTTGGCTGAGATTTTGCTTGCCATGTTTCTTTGCTATAAATTTATTCTTTCTTCCCCCCCCTTTTCTATAATGTCCTCCTAGGAAGAAAGTCACGCTCATCCCACATTTAAGAAGCAAAGAGTTATTCTCCATCTCCCTTAAGGCAAAGCAAAAATCATTTGAAATTTTTATGTATAAGAGACATATCTCTTCCCTACTATTTGATACTTTATTCATTTATTTATGTCTCTATGGACTCATGGATATTCATTTCATGCTTTGGGTCATAATTTCATGCTACTTCGTTTATTCTGTTGCTCAGAGTACACCAGTATTGGACACCGGGAGCTCATTCTGTTGTCTCCGATGCCCTAGAGACGTTCCGCATCAGTGGGGGGTATTTTAAAAATACTTTCTTACTTCATGGTACTCTAAGATGCTCCAGGTTCACCTTTCCCACTCCAATTCTAAAAATCATTTTTTGGGGAACGTGCCTTCTCCCTGATGCCTCCAACTCTAACCCATCATTATATGCATTACCATTCTGGCCTTCCTTCCTTGCTTAAATGTAAATTCTCACTCCAACAGTGAGAAACTTGGCACCCACCACCACCCACCATGCACTGACTCAATCCTTCAGTTCCAATTCACATGCAGAGCAGTATCAAAAGTTTTAACCTGTACTTTACCATACATTATTTAAACAAGTTTCTCAGTGCCTATTGTAGATATAAAAGTGATATGGTGAGTGGATCACATTGAAGACAAATTTTCTGAATTTAATTACTTTCAATTTTCCCTGCCTTACAAGATTAAAAACTGTCTTCATAATTAGGATCACCACTTTCCTTCTTTGTATTTTAAATATTTAATGCTAAGTTAAATTAAAAATAGCTTATATTAACTTTAATTTGTAGATTTATCAGTAATTAAATAGCCATAGCAACAATCACAATACTAAAATATTTCTGCATGTAATCTCTTTGTGTTAATCTTACAGGATAGACGCCTCACTCGTAATTAGGTGATATTGTCCAATGTGCAGGCTCTACTTATTAGTCATAATAAATTTAATTCATTAAGAGATGTTAAAAAATAAAAGAGCAGTTAACTGCCTAACAGAAGAAATACTTTAGTTAAGCTTTTGGATGTAGTTAGTAGTGATCTACATAAACTAACTTAAGGGAGATAAAAAGGTAGATGTGGTTTAAATTTGAGCTGTCTAAGGGGAGTACCTGGGAGGAAGACAGGCCATAGAAATATGCCAAAATGAGGTACTGCCAACGCATATTGACTTTCTCTTTCACAGCTCTGTTCCTCTCTGTGCTCTTTCTTTATTTTTCTTGCTTAGCCCCTCTGTTCACTTGTCCAAATTTGTCATTCCTTGATTCTTGAACTTGCGCTTTCCTGAAATACCTATCCCAAATAAACGTCTTTTCTATGAGCAATTTTTCAGAGACAATGAATGGCCTCTGATTTATTCAGTCAATATTGAGAGTAAAAGAGGTACATTAACCTAAATGGCTGCCAAGGCTAACCATGGTGGCAGAGCTAGGCAGTAAAGAAATAGTGGTTGAGACTGGGTCTTACCTCTGAAATGTGCTCTACAAAGCTGAATATGGAATTGCATCAAATTAGTAACATATCTACTCACGTCAAAATGACTGGCTGATGTCTATAGAGTTGTCTGAACCATTTCTCTGTTACAGCATTTCATCTAATAGCTTTTATTTAATGCATCTATCACTTACATTCATTTTTTATTTTTTTTCTTACAGATAACACTTTATTTTTTAAGGCAGATTAAGGTTCACAGCACTATTGAGCAGAAAGTACAGAAAGTTTCCATATATGAGAGGTATTCAGAAAGTTCATGGAAAATGCATATTATGGAAAAAAATTATGCAATTCAAAAAATTTTACATCAAAATAAGCTCATAGGAACTTGATATACATGAGCAGGATCCAGTGTGAGGAACTAAGAAGGATAAGGCATCACTTTACCCTATCAGAGCACCACAGATTCAACTAAAGTTGAAACAAGAACAAACATTAAATTTAGGTGAAGTTTGAGTGAAAGAGTGGTGAAATCACTAATACTTTACAAAAAGATTTTGGGGACAATACCCCAAAGAAATCAGCAGTTTACAAAGTGAAAACTCATTATATAATAAGAAGGGACAAGACGATGTTAAAGATTGTCCACAACAATTTTCAAATATAAAATGTGTCTTGTTTATGCCCTAACTGAAGATAAACAACAAGTAACAGTGGAAACAGTAACCATTACTCATAGACATCTTTTTTTTTTTTTTTTTTTTTTTTTGAGATGGCGTCTCAGTCTGTCCCTCTAGGTAGCCTGCCATGGCATCATCTTAGCTCACAGCAACTCATAGACATCTTAATTGGTTCAAAGCACTATCATCACATTGGCTACCTTGATGCAGAAGAAAGTGGTCCAGTTAAAAGTGGGCCAGTCGAGAACAAAGTTCTTAGAGAGTTGAATAATATTCAAAGGAGATTCAGAAGGGTGAAGGGTAGAAAGGGGGTAAATGATGACCAATTAGTTAATGGGTATAACGTATGTTATTTGGGTGATGGATAACACAGAAGCCCTGACTTATTCACACGATGTCACATGTCACTTCTGACACCACTTGTCAGGGC
>CAUYON010037514.1:0-21725 GCA_963573935.1 Arctocebus calabarensis | reverse complement strand
TATAGTGATCAAGGAAATGCCATGAAGGATATCTGTAACAGTATGATCAAAATATTTCTGAATGTATATGAATCGTGCCCTGTGATTGCACCAATGTACATAATTATGATTCAATAAAATTATTAAAAAAAAAAAATTCATGTTTTTGCATAAGGTTCTTCCTGCTCTGTTGACTTCATGGTACACAGATATATTCAATGTTATCACTTTAAAGACTTTGATGTTTCTTGATCAAGATTATATGAATAAGTATTTTTAAATATCTACAGGAAATAAAAAATGAAACCATGATTATGCCTAGAGCTGGAAAATTTCAGTTTAATATAATCAATCTTTAGTTACATACTTACGTGTATATATGTATATAACTGAAGATTGATTTTGCACATTCCCAGCTGATAGTCCATGTACCAGCAATGTTTTTAAAAGACAAATCTCTCTGCCTTAAAGTTTTTTTTTTTTTTTTTTGAGACAGAGCCTCAAGCTCTCACCCTGGAGAGAGTGCCATGGCATCACAGCTCACAGCAACCTCCAATTCCTGGGCTTGAGCGAGTCTCTTGCCTCTGCCTCCCAAGTAGCTGGGACTACAGGTGCCCCCCTCAACGCCCAGGCCTTTTTTGGTTGCAGCCGTCATTGTTGTTTGGCGGGCCCGGGCTGGATTTGAACCCGCCAGTTCAGGTGTACGTGGCTGACGCCTTAGCCTGTTGAGCCACAGGTGCCGAGCCTCTCTGCCATAAAGTTTTACATAATTTTTTTTTTTTTTTGTAGAGACAGAGTCTCACTTTATCGCCCTCACGAGAGTGCGGTACCGTCATAGCTCACAGCAACCTCCAACTCCTGGGCTTAGGCAATTCTCTTGCCTCAGCCTCCCAAGTACCTGGGACTACAGGAACCTGTCACAATGCCCAACTATTTTTTTGTTGCAGTTTGACCAGGGCCGGGTTTGAACCCGCCACCCTCAGTATATGGAGCCGGTGCCCTATTCACTGAGGCACAGGCACCGCCCTATACAAACTTTTCCCAATGACTCCAAGAATATATATAATTTTATGTATGTTTATATGTATATATATATATATTAGTGTGAATAAGTTCTAGACAGTTAAAAAGTTCCCAATCATTCTTAAATATATATATAGAACTTATTCACACTAATATTTCTCCCCTATATTAGCAATGTAATCAAAATATGAACACAATCCATAGATGTTTATTCTGGCTCCATGTTTTAAAATATCTTAAAAAGCCTCATATGGTCAGCGCCTGTGGCTCAAAGGAGTAAGGTGCCAGCCCCCTATGCCATATGCTAGAGGTGGCGGGTTCAAACCCAGCCCCAGCCAAAAACTGCAAAAAAAAAAAAAGCATCATAAAGGGTGGTACCTGTGGCTCAGTGAGTTGGGCACCAGCCCCATATACTGAGGGTGGCGGGTTCAAACCTGGCCCTGGCTAAACTGTAATGATAAAAAAAAAAAAAAAAAAAAAACAGCCAGGTGTTGTGATGGGCACCTGTAGTCCTAGCTACTTGGGAGGCTGAGGCAAGAGAATTGCCTAAGCCCAAGAGCTATGAGTTGTGACACGATGGCACTCTACCGAGGGCAACAAAGTGAGACTCTATTTCTAAACAAACAAACAAACAAAAAAGCATCATATAAAGTTATAGATGCTATTCAAGGGCTTTTTTTCCTCAGTCTTCATTGTCCTCAATCTTCAATGAGATCATTACAATTTTATTAATAACAAAGTCTTTATATTAAAGTCTTTACTATTAAAGTCCCTGAATGTAACAATGAGCATCTGTCTTAACCCATTTCTTTAGGCTTCTCATCTCACCACAATTATTCTTATTACTATAATAGCTACTGAGAATCTGTATCTTCTGCTGAGTATTCTGTTACAATTATACCTTCAGTATTGCACTCAATTCTTGCTACGACCTTAGGAAATATGTTTTATTATCATAGTCAGGTAGATGAAAAAACAATCTTGGAAGCTAAAAAAAAAACAAAAAAAAACCTTACAAATTTACTCAAAGTCATAATATTTTTTCCATAGCCATATTCATTTCCATGTTGGCCTGACTCTAAAGCCCAAAGCGTTAACCAACACATTGCATCATTTTCCTTAATGAGCAACAGAAACTTCCTTTAATGAATCAGATGCTCTGATTGCTCTTCTAGCATCAAAACTATGTGTATAAGGTAATGTTTTCAAAATTCACTTCTTATAAATTAATTTTATTAGAAAGTGTAATACAGGGTCAGATAACTTGATTTATAATCCCTACCATGTCACTGATGAGTCACATACTTAGAGATGAGTCATAGTTTTTGTAAGACTCTTTCCTTATCTGAAAATTTGGGCTTACAATTCTTCACAGGGTATATGTAAGTAATACATGAACATGGTCTGTGTTTTTGCACCTACCACACTGCTTGACAGATGGCAGGTAATCACATATTTATTAAATTTTAAACCTATATTGAAAACAATTATATTCATATCCCAAAAAATAGAAACCAATGAGCCTCTGAAAGACTAGGCATATTAAATCCACAAAAGCAGTTTGAGGTCATACCTGTGAGTTTTATTTGGTTTTCCCATTAAATGTACTACATTTAGTAAACTTTTCATTTCTGTAAATTTCCAAAGACAGTTTATAAATTCAAAAACTTTTCAAATACACTATCCATTAAAACAGAGAAAATATGTTAAGATGATTTCTTTCAGCTCCAAATCTGAACAGAAACCAGTGGCACATACCATTAGTGGCTTAACAATAGCATAAATAAAGCTTCCCCATAAGCGAACTAAAGTCACCTCCATGGTATATATTAACTTTCCCTGCCTTTTTTTCCTCCAGGGAAAATTTGACACTAATTGCTTAGCTTCCTACATTTCAAAAAAAAAGTTGAAGTGACACATTTTTCAAAATGGGTTCCTTATCCCATGGGATTTCTATGAGTTAAAGTTAGAGAAGAAGGAGAAAACGCGGTGGTCAAAATGCGCTGAAAGAAACACCAGACATAGTTTTCCCGGTAATTGGTGAAGTGAAGAACAGCCATATTGTTAAAACTGATTCCACCAGGAGGTAACTTCTGGAAATGATCTACCATATCAAAGCTACTGTAAGACATCATGTATGTGCAGAAAATAACCACAAGACTGAGCACATAACTCATATATAAAACCCATCTTGTTAGCTCAGATTTATGACATAGAGATAGATATTTGAAAACACGAAAGGACTACTATTTTAATTCTACAGTACTAAGCTGTTAGCCAGTTGAGGGACTGGATTCCATGTGCTTGTGAGCTCAAAGGACAAGGTGGTCACTTCTAAAATCCAACTACTAAGAAGGAGGCCCATGAGTAGCACAGATCCTTCTCTTCACAGGCCCCCTTTATTTTGTTCTGTAGCCTTTCATCAGCTTAACTAGGATTCTATAGCCTGACATTGCAAGTGGAAGGATTAAAATGGCCTAAACTTCAAATGCAGCACTGAAACCCTCATAAAATAAGATAAACAGAAAGCAAAGCAAAGCAGTTTTCTTCCTGAACATTTATATTCATGTTGATGAAAGGTAGAGTTGATACACGGTGGGAATGGAAACAAACAAGACACGCAACACAAAATAATGACAGCAATCCATTATCTTGGCCAAGAAAAGATAGAGTTAACGTGTAAGATATCAAAAACAGCATTACTTCTCCTTGACTTGATGCTTATAGAAAAGATTCCTTGATTTCCCATTTTTTCTGGTATCAGAGGGAACCAATGGGGCAATGCCATTAACCGAGTGTTATACATTGAACAGAAAGATTCTAAAGGACCAGAAGATAATGTACAGGATGCCATCTCCCTTACCATCCAACAGATAATGTACGGAAGCTTAAAATTCTGCCTTATAACACATGAGAGAACAATAAGAAAACTAATTAAATGTTATGCACAAACTACTGTTGTGCCTAACAATTTGTTTTAAATTTTATGTCATCATCTAATTGAAGATATTGAAAAGAAAGAAAAATGTCTGAATTGCCCTAGGTATGTGTAGATTCATAACTCGCACTTTCATTGCTAAGAACTACCCTTAGCAAGTGTTTTTATTTGCTAAAGCTTTCATCATACAATCTTAAATTTTTCAAAACAGACACATTACAAATCCGTTTGAAAATCTCCCTGATTTTTTAGATAGATTGCATGAAGATATGGGGGTTTTTGTTGTCTCCTTCTAAGAAACCCATGAGTTTAAGTTCTACTTACAGCTGCCTTCTGTGGGTCTTATACAAAATCCCCATAGTTTGTACCCATGATCCTTGGCCCCAGCTACATGATCCAGGTAGCCTGATCCAAAGGCAGACAACTGGCCATGACCCTCCAAAGTGAAGCACCCTGGCGTGGTAGTTCTCACTAGTGATAGAGCTGGGCAACCCAACCACTTACTCGATCAGGGGAGTATAACTTGGAGACATTCAGAGAGAATCTGGAGGTGAGAGAGTGATACAGAAGCAGAAACACAAATATACAAGAAGTCTTAAAAAGCAATCATGAAGCAGTTGAAGCAACAAAGGAAACTGAAGGAGAGAAGAGAAAGGTAAGAAGCCGAGAGACAGAGACAGGTACTCAGTCATTTGCATAGTACATGAGGAAGACTGTAGTAAGTCTGTACAGCAGCTACAGAACTGCCAACAGGGCTGCTAAAAACTGAGCACTGATGGAAAACCTTTTTCTCTTTGCCTGCTGCAAGTGTTTGCTTACTTCCCTGTGTATCCTTATAGAAAACCTTCTTGGGTAGCACCTATGGCTCAGTGGGTAGGGCACCAGGCTCTTATAGCAAGTGAGGGAGCAGCCCCGGCCAGTTGAAACAACAATGACAACTATAACAAAAAAAAAGGCAAGCAATGTGGCGGGTGCCTATACTCCCAACGACTTGGGAGGCTGAGGCAAGAGAGTCACTTAAGCCTAAGAGTTGGAGGTTACTGTGAGCTGTGATGGTATGGCATCTACAGTGTGCAACATAGTGAGACTCTGTCTCAAAAAAAAAAAAAAAAACCCACAAAAACCTTCTCATTTATTGAGGAGTAATGGATAAAAACAGATCATGGGTAAAGGCAAGTGAAAAACTAGATTCATGTCTCAGCTCTGCAATCTTTGATGTGATTCTAAGTGAAGCAATTAACCTCTTGGAGCCCACTTTCTACTCCCTCAAAATGTGAATAGATAAAAGTACCAACCTCATTGGTTGTGGTGGTGATCAAATACAATAATGCATGAGAAGAGCTTGACACATTGCCTGACACGAGTGTGCAATATATTTATAATTACTTTTATTAAAAACATAAGCTTGTCTTTGATCTCTGCAATCTGAAAGTGCTTTATGATTTTTCCTAGTAACATAAATAGGAGGGACAAATATACACGAAACTGGGTGAATCATTATCATCCTTAAGAACTTCAGGGGACTTTAACACTCCTCTCACAGAGCTGGACAGATCCTCTAGACAGAAATTAAACAAAGATATAAGGGACTTAAATGAGACCCTAGAACAACCGTGCTTGATAGATGCATATAGAACTCTCCATCCCACAGATAAAGAATATACATTCTTCTCATCGGCCCATGGAACATTCTCCAAAATTGATCATATCCTACGACATAAAACAAACCTCAACAGAATCAAAAGTATAGAAATTTTACCTTGTATTTTCTCAGACCACAAGGCACTAAAGGTGGAACTCAACTCCAACAAAAATGTTCAACCCCACACAAAGGCATAGAAACTAAACAACCTTCTGTTGACTGACAGTTGGGTGCAGGAAGAAATAGAACAGGAAATCATTAACTTCCTTTAGCACAACAACAATGAAGACACAAGCTACCAAAACCTGTGGGATACTGCAAAAGCAGTTCTATGAGGAAAATTTATTGTTTTAGATGGCTGCATTTGAAAAACAGAAAGAGAGCACATCAATAAACTCACAAGCCATCTTATGGAATTGGAAAGAGAACAATCTAAGCCTAAACCCAGCAGAAGAAAAGAAACATCCAAAATTAAATCAGAGATCAATGAAATTGAAAACAAAAGACATTCAGAAAATTAATGAACAAGGAGTTGGTTTTCTGAAAAAATAAATAAAATAGATAAACCTTTGGCCAGACTAATTAGAAATAGAAAAGTAAAATCTCTAGGCACCTCAATCAGAAATGATAAAGGGGAAATTACAACTGATGCCACAGAGATACAAAAGATCATCTCTGACTACTACCAGAAACTCTATGCCCAGAAATTTGACAAAGTGAAGGAAATGGATCAATATTTGGAATCATACCCTCTCCCTAGACTTAGCCAGGAAGAAATGGAGCTCCTGAACAGACCAATTTCAAGCACTGAGAAACAATCAAAAATCTTTCAATCAAAAAATGCCCTGGTCCAGATGGCTTCACCTTCAAGGAAGAGCTTGTTCCCATACTGCAGAAATTATTCCAAAAACTTGAGGAGGAAGGAGTCTTCCCCAACACATTCTACGAAGCAAACATCACCCTGATACCAAAACCAGGAAAAGACCCAACTAAAAAGGAAAAATTCAGACCAATTTCCCTCATGAATATAGATGCAAAAATTCTCAACAAAATCCTAGCCAACAGATTACAGCTTATCATTAAAAAAGTCATACATCATGATCAAGTAGGTTTCATCCCAGGGATGCAAGGCTGGTTTAACATACGCCAGTCTACCACATTAACTGCAACAAAAGCAAAGATCATATGATCCTCTCAGTAGATGCAGAAAAAGCATTCAATAAAATCCAGCATCCTTTTCTATTTAGAACACTGAAGAGTATAGGCATATGTGGCACATTTCTGAAACTAATCGAAGCTATCTATGACAAACCCACAGCTAATATTTTACTGAATGGAGTAAAACTGAAAACTTTTCCTCTTAGAACTGGAAGCAGACAAGGTTGTCCTCTGTCACCATTACTATTCAACGTAGTGCTGGAAGTGCTAGCCAATACAATTAGGCAAGACAAGGAAATAAAGGGTATCCAAATGGGAGCAGAGGAGGTCAAACTCTCCCCCTTTGCTGACGACATGATCTTATACTTAGAGAACCCCAAAGACTCAACCACAAGACTCCTGGAAGTCATCAGAAAATATAGTAATGTCTCAGGATATAAAATCAATATCCACAAGTCAGGCACCTTTGTATATGGCGATAAAAGTCAAGATGAGAGGCTAAGTAAGGACACAACTCCCTTCACCATAGCTTCAAAGAAAATGAATTACCTAGGTATATACCTAACAAAAGAGGTGAAGGACTTCTATAAAGAAAATTATGAAATCCTAAAAAAGGAATCAGCAGAGGATCTTAACAAATGGAAGAACATTCCATGCTCATGGCTGGGAAGAATCAACATTGTTAAAATGTCTGTACTTCCCAAAGCAATCTACCTATTTAATGCCACCCCTATTAAGGTACCAACATCGTACTTTCAAGACTTGGAAAAAATGATTCTGCGTTTTATATGGAACCAGAAAAAACCCCGCATAGCTAAGGCAGTTCTTAGTAATAAAAACAAAGCTGGGGGTATTACCATACCAGACTTTAGGCTGTACTACAAAGCCATAATGGTCAAGACAGCATGATACTGGCACAAAAATAGAGACATAGACATTGGAATTGAATAGAAAACCAAGAAATGAAACTAACATCTTACAACCACCTAATCTTCGATAAACCAATCAAGAACATACCTTGGGGGAAAGACTCCCTATTCAATAAGTGGTGCTAGGAAAACTGGATATCCACACGTAAAAGAATGAAACTGGACCCTCACCTTTCTCCACTCACAAAAATTGATTCAAGTTGGATAAAGGGCTTAAATTTAAGGCATGACACAATAAAAATCCTGAAAAAAGCATAGGAAAAACACTGGAAGATATCGGCCTAGGGAAAGACTTCATGAAGAAGACTGCCATGGCAATTGCAACAAAAATAAACAAATGGGATTTAATTAAACTCAAAAGCTTCTGTACAGCTAAGGAGATAACAACCAAAGCAAATAGACATCCTACCCAATGGGAAAGGATTTTTGCATATTTTGAATCAGACAAAAGCTTGATAGCTAGGATCTATAGAGAACTCAGATTAATCCACATGAAAAAAGCTAACAATCCCATATATCAATGGGCAAGAGAAATGAATAGAACCTTCTCTAAAGAAGACAGATGGATGGCTAACAAACATGAAAAAATGCTCATCATCCCTAATTATTAGAGAAATCAAAACCACCCTGAGATACCATCTAAATCCAGTAAGAATGACCCACATCACAAAATCTCAAAACTGCAGATGCTGGCGTGGATGTGGAGAGAAGGGAACACTTTTACAGTGCTGGTGGGACTGCAACCTGATATAACCTTTTTGGAAGGAAGTATGGAGAACTCTCAAAGAACTCAAGCTAGACCTCCCATTTGATCCTGCAATCCCATTACTGGGCATCTACCCAGATGGAAAAAAATTCTTTCATCATAAGGACACTTGCACTGGACTGTTTATTGCAGCTCAATTTATAATCGCCAAAATGTGGAAGCAACCTAAATGCCCACCAATCCAGGAATGGATTAATAAACTATAGTATTTGTATACTATGGAATACTATTCAGCCATTAAAAAAAATGGAGACTTTACAGCCTTTGTATTAACCTGGATGGAAGTCAACACATTATTCTTAGTAAAGCATCTCAAGAATGGAGAAGCATGAATCCCATGTACTCACGTTTGATATGAGGACAATTAATGACAATTAATGACACGGTGGGAGTGAGGGAAGGGGAGAGCAGAGAGAGAAAGAATGAGGGAGGGATGGGGAAAGGAAGAGCAGAGAGAGGGAAGGAGCGAGGGGGGTAAGGTCTTGGTGTGTGCCACACCTTTTGGGGGCAATACACGATTGTAAGAGGGACTTTACCCAACAAATGCAATCAGTGTAACATGTTTCTTATACCCTCAATGAACCCCAACAATAAAATATATATACACATACACAACTATTTGGTATCCATAAGTTAGAGAGAAAAAGGATGAAGAGTATAAAGGGGTAAGGCAATGTGGGTTGGTCTTTAGTTTGAAAGTTCATATACCAGCTTTCATGAAATCCTGGTTGTGTAGGGGTTTTGCTTGGGGGTTTGGAAAGCTGATTTGGGAAAACAGATATGACCACAGGAGGCGGCAACACACAACAAGCTTGACTGGGTGGTGCTTGGACCGGGGTGCACAAGAAGGCAAGTCTTGCATAGCCTAAGACCCCCCAGGAGGCTGCCATGCAAACAGGGAAGAGGGTAAAGGAACTCCCAGGGCAGAGGGCTTAGGCCTAGGGCTTAAGACTAAATAAGGCTGCTCACCAGCACAGTGGAGAATTCTAGGTCAGAGAACTTTGAAATGCAGCAGCAGTTTGAGGTCTTAAAACCGCAAACTCTTATCTTATCAACAGCAAACAGATGCTCTGTAGGGTTTCACACTATATGTAAAGCAAGCAGGAACTAAATGGCTAAAAATCTGCTAGTTTGGACTATTTTGAAAACAATTAGATGTACAAAAGTTGGACTTTTGTGTTATCGGGCCTCAGTGTACAGTGAGGAAATAAACAACTCGGAGGTCAATGGACACAGTCTCTTTGGCTCGTTTATATAAGAGTTTGCTATTTGGCCCTAAAAGGAAGAAGCTCTGCCAGCCAGTGATACCTACGTCCCTTCTGTTATAGGCGGCACAAAGAGCTGTGTCTGGTTCAACAGGGATCTGGGTTGGGAGGCGAAACTCGCTGATTGTTAAAGCTGAAAGTGATGTGCCATCGTTCTTAAAATTATACTCAGGGGTGATGCTTTGAAAAACACTGACTTTAAAAGCCAGACAGTAATTTCCACCAAACTTTCCCTGGAATTATTTGATTGTCATACAGAAGTAACATCTTGAACTTTCAGATAAAAATCTCAACACAAAATATTTTTAGGGTCATTGAATTAACTTTCTTTCTTTCAATCTTTGGTGAAACCGAGAAAGGAAAGAAACGGACAAAGATAAAAAAATAACTTGCAGGAATTAATTCACAGCTTCTCCAAACCCTCACTTATCCACTGGAGAAAATTTCTTCACAGGTGAACACAGGACAGCAACCTAACCACCCTTCCTGTGAGTATAACGCTCTCCCTCTCCTGCTATCTCTGCAGAGGGTCCAGAGAGAGAAGAGAACTGGTGCTGAAGCAGGGTCCTCATAGGAGCATGGAACTCAGGCTGCCCCAGGGGCTGATCCCCCCAGGGTTGACACACTGATTTGGGGAGGATTTTTTTTTGCTTATCTGTGGTGTTGGATATCACAAGTATGCATGGACCTTTATTTTCGCTAATCTGCTTTCTTCACTGTTTGCATATTTAATGTGATCCAAGACAACTCTTATTCTTCCAATATACATAAGACCAAAACAAGGTTGGACACCCTTATGTGCTTAAACCCTTAGTTTTCTCATCCTTAAAGAAGAAGTATAACAAAGGTACCACTGTGGTATGGGATGTTGAGAAGGAGAGAGGCTGTCCCTGTGTGGGAATAGAGTCCACAGGAACTCTGTGCTTGACTCTGTTGTGAACATAAAACTGCTCTAAAATATAAAGCTTATTTAAAAACAAACAAAACCAACCCCCCAAAACATTATCTCCCCCGACAGCATGCATAACATGCTGAGATCAAATGTGATAATGTGGCTGAACTTTATCCACCACACACACCTCCTCACAGTCCTCCCAGGCTGCCGGAGCTAAACTGAGATAAGGGGAAAAGGAAAAGAGACCTTTAGCTAAACTCAGGAGTGGCCAGAGCAATTCAGTGATAGGAGAGAAAAAGGACAGAGGCCGGTGTGACTGTGACTGTGTGCTTGTGAAGACTGCAGGCCTGAAGTCCACACAATTACGTCTCACCTGACAGGTGTCAGTCGAGATGCCACCTGAGTCAGTCTTGGGAATGAGCCTCACCTCACACAGTTCTTCTCAGAGCCAGTGGTCGAGACCCTGCCCTGGTCACCCTCTAGCTGTCATCACCCTCCCAGCCACTACGGTTTCCAATTCTACCTCTTATCAAATTAAAACACTCATGCATCTGGTTCAAGTTACCTCTCTCAAATGCTGAAATATATTGTCCTACCTCCCTTCCCCCAAGGCTGCTGAGGTGTTACACTGACAATGACCATATCCTGAATACCTATCGGTGTCAAGGTGAGAATTCTAAATGGGAATAGAGAGGGATGCCAGATAGGGGAAACACAAAGAATTCATGGGACATATTTATATGAAAAAATCTACTTGCTGTTTATGTGAAACTCAAATTTAACTGAAAGTGCTAAGTGCTGTCTGTTACCTGGCAACTGAGATAAAGGGAAGGGACAGTTCAGTCCCTGTCCTGCCTGCACTGCCAGCTCTCCGGCCCATGCCTCTGTTCTGCCTGGGGTTCCAAAGAGGGCTGAACGTTTGAAGGACCACAGAGAGAGAGAAAGGTCAGGTCCAGGGCAACTGGAAATGGATGGGGAATGTGTCCAAGTGAGAGTGAAGGCTCTGACTAAAGCCAATGTAAAAATATACTATGCTGCCTAAGGGAAAAATGTATGTGAGCCTTTAGCCCACAACCCAGCAGTTTGCGTTGCAACCCCTAGTTCAGAGGTGCGTCTTGACCTAACGGCTATTTTTAGGTCTGTGGGCACGTGGCTTCCCACCCATCCTGCTTCCCACAGCTCAGCAAGCAACTCCTAGTCCACATCTAGCATGAGCTGCCCCTTGAGGGCCGGCTTCGCCCTGCCACAGGTGCTGCCTCGTTGCCACATTAGCAAAGTCCTTGAGACCCACGATGTATAAAGTATTATGCATGAACTTCTCAGCAATTCTCGTTTCACTTGAGGAGCAGCAGTTTCAAATTTTAGAGAGCATTATTCTTTTCTACAAATGAAACCATAGGAGCTGTCATCACTTTGAGTTATGGAGTTGGAGGCTGTCAAGGAGGAAGTGAATTAACTTTGTCAGCTACTGTACTGTGCCTCTGCACTGGGAGGGGAACTTGATATAATTTACCATCCTCAATTAATCTCTATGAAACCCCTATGAGGTATTAGGATCCCCATTTTGCAGCTGAGGAAGCTGAGGCCCAGCGAAGCACACAGACGAGCAGGGCTGGGAAATCTCTCACTTGGACTCTCTTCACCGCACCACACCGAGAGCCCTCACTGTTTACTGCCTGCAAACCCAGCCTGCACATTCAGCTGTGGCCTGAGTTCTGCTGCTCCACACAGAGGGCAGCTCCTTCTGGGGTCCAAGGAGCCACGGCCATGCCTTGTACCGAATAACACACCCAAAACCAGGCTTGTGAGCTGGCTCAAAGAAGGAACATCACAGCTTTGCCTTTTTTATTTATTTTTATTTTTTGGCCTGCCTTGCATCCTTCAACTCTCATGACCTTCCCTCCCCTCTAGTTCACTGATCCTACTCTGTCCCCAACTGTTCTACTCCTGTCCCTGAATACTCCTTGGGCAGTTAAGATGCTGCCACCCTACCCAACCTGCTGTCACTAGACTTACGGGAAACTGTGAATCCCTCTCCTTCATGCCAAGCTGCTGACTGCACCAACACCGGATATCTTAAGCTGCGATGCTTTCTGAGGTTGACCACCCCCGCAGCTAACCAGATTTTCTTTCCTGTCTCTATGACTCTACTTCTTTCCTGTTGCCATATATGTAAGTTGTTTGTGTCAGAGACTCAGTGATGCCTCAACCGAGTGAATCAATATATGTATATGTGTGCGAAGAAACCTCTTCAGATTTAGATGTCCTCTCTCACAGCCAATTTTAATATACTTTTTTTTTAAAGACGGTAGGAGATATATAAAGGAGTAATTATTTAATGCTGTTACGTATACTCTAATGGGCCACTGAGCATTATTCCCAGGTGAAAGAGTGGTTAGCAATGGCAATTTCTTCAGCAAAAGAGTCAGAATGCCTGATAAAGTCAGTTTTAAAAGTGAGAATTCTAGTAATAACTTCTTAAAGAGTACAGATTGTTCTGTTTCTAAGAAGTATCTCATTCTCCTAAGAAAAAGCCAGCATCTTTAATTCTAGCTCAAAAAATTGAATCTTATGCATTTAATGGTTCTGTTCTTTTATGGCCAAATCCTGACATTATTTTATAAACTGTTGTGCTGTTACTAAATGGAGAAGGGTACAAGGCAAAAAACAAAAAAAATGGAAGATACTGATTAAAATGTAAATACATTTCTCTAAAATATTTTAAGGGATAGACTTTAGCATTTCTAAAGTTAGAGGTTAAAAAGGGGCTTGTTCATCATGTGAATATCTAGCACATTCCATTTTGGAAAGCAGCATTATTGCTGAGAACAGTTTGGCATCAGCGGAGGCCCTATCACTTGCAGTTAGTTCCTCACTGAAAATATCTGTCTTGTGGTTAGTGGCTATGGTCTCTTTGTGCAGAAGTTGTCACTCTGCGTTCCAAGGTTCAACCCTCAGGGTTTTAGTCTGTTTATTTGGCTTATTTTTAATTAACACAAACTACATTCATTAGATTAGTGCAGCTGAGACCCATGTGGTCATCATGAGGCCAGCAAGTGGGCATTTGGAGGCCTGAGATGACAGCTGACCTGGGAGGTCTTTTTCAACGTGGGAGGCATCAGAATCTTTTTTAGTGATCATCAGAAAATCGTATCCTTTTGCTGGGGTATCATGATACTCCCTTTATAGTCTAAGGAAACCTAAAAAATTACTTCACAGAAAACAAATACTATTCCCATGTACTGACTTATTTCAAAGGAGTTTTAAAAAATTTGTAATGAAAAGGAAAGTGAGACCAAAGAAAGAAAGAAAACAAAAAAAAAAAAGAAAAGAAAATAGTGACTAACTTTCATATAAATTGGATTCAATTTTGACTAAAGTACATTACTTAAACATTAATTTTTTAATTCAACTTGTCAATATGTTATTTAGGATATTAGCATCCTCATTTATAAGTGAAACATGTTTATAATTTCCCTTTATAACAATTTATTTTCTCCAATTTCAATATCAGGTGTATCCAGATCAAGTAGAATGATATTGAAATACTTCTTCTTTATTTATTGTTTATAAGATTTCTGGAATTGCTTGTTTTGTAAAATCATTGTGGTCTATGAGTTTATGATATTTTGAACTTTGTTATTTAATTTAATTCACTGTTTATTTATTGTTTTCCTATGAATGATTATACTGTGCTTAATATGTTAGCATAGCAGTATTCCCAGATAGTTTTTTGTTTGTTGGGAGGTTGGGCTTTGGGAAGGCAGAGTTAATACTTTGCATGAAATATCTTATTTTATAACAGTGAAATTGCTTTCTCTTTTGTCTTGTGATTTTTTTTGAGGTAAAATTTAAGTTTTTATGTGAGTGGTACTATTATACCTATCTTGAGTGTCTTGCTTTACATCACATCATACCATTGTTTAATTCGTAATAAACTGTTCACTTGTTAAAAAAAAGGAAAGTGCAAATATTCTTTTAACTCATGCATACTATTGCACAATTTCAAATTTTTCCTACATTTTATTTTCTGTAGTAGCAACACAATGATTTTTAAAAATTGAAATATGCTATCTTTAAAAGATTTGTTTATAGATTTGTCAAGTTCACCAAGGCTAAACCTTTTTTTTTTTTTTAAATTCTTCTTTTAAACTTTACAAATACTTCAAAGTTATTCATAGTATTAACAGTTGTAATACTAATTGTTATGGTTACCAATTATGAAAACATCATTAAGGATCAATGAAAATCAATTCATTTGGATTTTTTAGAACTAAGCAAAAGTTATAAAAAAGTTAAAAACTATATAAATTATAAAAGTTATAAAAAGTTAAAAATTATATTCCTTCCTTCTTCTTTTGAAAGAAACTAGCCCTAGACAGTCAAGCCCTCTTCTTCAGTTATCAGGAGAAGAGCTGCAGGATGTGTGATCTTTTTTTTTCTTTTTTTTTGTGTTTTCTAAAATAAGACATTTTTCTTTAAAGCAGTTGGGAGTTCCCTGCAAAATTGAACAGAAAGTACAAAGAATTCCCGTATATGCCCTGTACACACAAACACATGACCTCTCCACCATTAGCATCATACCCCAGAGTGGTATATTTATTACAAATGATGAACACTTTGTGACACATCATTATTACCCAAAGTCTATGATTTACGTGAGGGTTCACTCTCGCTGTAGTATATTTCATTGGTTTCAACAAATGTATGTGTTGCCCATTACAATGTCACAGGCAGTACTTTCACTTTCCCCCAAATCCTCTATGCAATACTTATTCATCCCTTTCTCTTCCCAACTAACCACTGATCTTTTTATCATCTCCATAGTTTTGCCTTTTCCAGAACATCATATAATCAGAACAATATAGTATGCAGCTTTTTTAGATTGGCTTCTTTCACTTAGTAACAGTTATGTAGGGTACCTCCCCATCCTTTCATGGATTATAGTTCACTTCTTTGCTGAATAATATTCCATTGTCTGGGCATACAACAGTTTATCCATTTGCCTACTCAAAGACATCTTCATGGTTCCAAGTTTTGGCAACTATGAATAAAGCTGTTATCAAGAGGAGAGTTGCAGGGTACAAGTATTTCCGTTTCAAATTACAACTAGAAATCACTTTGCTCTTAACTGAAGGATTACAAATTATAACTGTGAAAATTATTATTTGAAGGTAGAATTTTAAAAAGACAGGCATATATTATAAGGAAATTGGTTTTTTAAAAACAACTTCTGAATGATTACTTAAAATTATCTATCATTAAAAAGTAAATGGAGGGCGGTGTCTGTGGCTCAATGGAGTAGGGCCCTGGCCCCATATGCCAGAGGTGGTGGGTTCAAACCCAGCCCCAGCCAAAAGCGACCAAAAAAAAGTAAATGGAATATCCATTGTCATCCCTGAATCGATGATCTCATAAGATTCTGAAAGTAATCTTTTTGTATAATGCAGATGATGGATTTTAAAATTATCTGAGTGTAATAATAACAAAACATAAAAAGGAGGTATTTTTAATATTGTTTATGAAATTTAATGATTATATCTGAAATGCTGATAAAGTATAATCTTGGAGTAGCAACTAGTGATTCTACAAGTCTCAAAAACCATAATTGGGTGTCCCAAGAAAGTATTTTCTTATCTTCCTTATAATAGAAAAAGCGTTTATTGAACACTCATATGTCAGAAAGCCTGTAAAGCATTACATATCCTCTCATTCCCTTACACAAAACCTGAAAGCCAGTCTCCACATTGAGTCCCATTGTACTGATGAAGAAATCAAGAGGGTAAGTAATTTTCCCAAGATCAGACTTTAGTAAGTGGTGGAAGTTGGCACTGAATTCAGGCTGATTCCAAAGTCAAAGATATATTGTTTTGTTTACACTGTCCTGAGCCAAACATGTGACCCATGCAATCTGGAGGAAACTTTTCTTCCAAATAAACTTCCAAATAAATTGTCATGTGTTGTTGGGATACATTTCTAATTCCTATCTAATTTTTCTGGGAAAGTTTGGGTTTTAGGAGTGAGACTTTGAAAAACATGACATGCAAAACCAGCTTCCAGTCTTCCTTCTTTTGAAAACCTTGCAGACACATGGAGAAATTTTAAATACAGAAGGTCCAAAAAAAAGTATTATTTTAACAAAGGAAAAACGCTATATTATTAAATTTGTAATACTCAAGTCACATTTGATTTCTACAATTACAAGAGGTGCTCAATGTGACTGGTATTCATCTTTTGTTATTAGTATATTATATATTGAGTATTACAATTTTAATAGATTTTTTTCTTATAATGTGCATACTTTTTTTGGCACCCTCTGGATATTGGTTGATTAAGGAATTGAAAATTAGAGTATCTCTTACTTCCAGTGCTCTGTAAGTAAAAAGTTGCCTTACATATGTTGAAAAAGAACCTTGCCTAACTGTCATCCTACCAGCTAAAAATTTCTTCTTTTGAAAGATACTTGTTCATCTCATTTGGGGATCCCACACACTCATCATTAAGTTTACTCTTGGGTTAACTGTAAATGATATTTCACCAAGAGAACACCCTAATAATTTCATTTGGGGCTACTAAAAAAAGACATATTGCTCAATATACTAATTTAAATGTCAATAGCACTCTAAAAATTACCCTAAATTGGCAGCATCATATTTCTTGTTAAACATATGCAAAAAAAAAAAAAAAAAGAACAGATGATTATTTTTATAAGTTGTCTCTATTGTAGTTCCATTTAGACTTTTATGCTACTAAGATTATGACCACATAGCAAATACTTATTTTGGACTATAGGAAGAATAGTGCCATTGTTAAAACATGCACTAACATCTAATATGCCCATAGCATTTCCACCCAATAAACTGGGTGTTGTATGGACTGAAGATTATGTGAGATATTCTGTAAGTGACAGCAATTATTTCCCAAGCCTGAAAAGGCATTATTGTAACCATTCTGTAGGGCTTTAAAATCTGATAAAACCTGGCATTTTTTTTTTCAAATGGTAAAAAGAGATAAACATCATCCATTCTACAGTTGCTGGATAGCAAATGCCCAGCAGTGACTATATGCCAGATTCAGCGACCTGTTAGAACAGACTGCATACTGAGTGTTAGCTGTGAGTGCAATGACTAACAATTTTGCTCAGCTGTTCCATGACTTGACAACCAGGCCAAGATCTCCATCAATTTAAGAAGAAAAAGAAATGCTAAGATTGTCCGTAGAGGTCAAATTACTTCATAATTCAAAAAGATTACACTAACCTACGAAATAATAATAAAAATAGAAAAATATGAATACGTGTTCTAGCTTTTGGAGTACTATGCATGGATTCACCCACACCCAAATCTCTTTTTCCCTTGTTTGTCCCTGGGCAGAAGCTGTAACAGCCAAATGTGCACTTTCTCAGCCACTCTACAGCTCAAGGTGGCTACGGGACAAAGTTCCAGCCACTGAGACATCTGTCAAAGTCTGTGGGTATTTTTGCTTTCCCTTGTCCTTCCACTGTGAACAAAGGTGTGACCTGTGTAGACATGCTGTCGCAGTGGCTGTTCTGCTGCTTTACATGAATTGAAGCCAGGAGAACTGCAGTAGCATCGTCCCTTAAGGAGAAGCCAACCAGCTGGGTCTGAAGTTCACCCTAAAGTGAGGTTATTACTAGCTGATCTGCCACTAATCGCTAAAGAATTTAACATTTATGCAGCTATTCTTTGGTTGTCTTTTTTTCAAAAATAAGATCACCTTTTTGAGTGATCAACTCAAGGATGAACTTTATACCATATTCCCAATTTGGGAAAATAGAAGTTCTTCTCTGTAGTATTTCTTTTCATATCATTGGGTAGCTGAAACTACTCTAAAGGTTGACAACTGACAGTAGTAAACAATAAGTAATATAATTTACCAAAGAAATTATGGCAGCCACATCCTATGACCAAACTTTACATGACAAATTTGAGGGTTTCTAGGGGTGTGGGATACAAATGGTGAAAAAAGAGGTATGTGGTCAGGGTTCCTGGATTCAGTCAGAAAACAGTAATATCAGAATAATTTGGTAGCTTTCCTCCACTTTGTTTGAAAAAAGTAAAATAATTATTGAAAATCAAATAAATTATTCAAGTAAAGAACAATTATCAAAGAAAACTATGTTGTATTTTTGAATAAAAACCTCAAATATTAATTAAGACATTTGTAATATAATTTATCCACAGTACCAGTAAACACTGAGTTACCCAATGATTACATTCTGTTTTGGTAACAATATTAAACAGCTTTAGCTCTCTAAAAAGGGCCCTAATTAACAAACATTTTTTTAAAACGATATTTTTACTAAGTAAGATGCTTCTGGTTGGCAAAACTAGTTGAAATGCTTCATTTTTATCTACTTTTATAGACTATCATAGCTAAGTTACATTTCTCTTTCTCAAACACAAAATATCTTACCTTCAAATATATACACATACACACACATATATATGTGAAAGAGCACAACTCTTCTTAAGGTTTTATTATAACTACACCCAATCTTTAAAACAGGTCAGTATACTTGTGATCTTCCACTATCAATTTCCATATAAACTGTCGTACACCATGTGCTTTCTTTTCATTGTTTGAACAATATTAGAATTCCATATCCTTCATTTTTGGAAACAAGACTGTTGTTCCAAATAGAGAAGTATGACCTTCTACCACTGACAGAAAATATCTTCCCAGTACTGAATATAAAATACTGTCCTTGGCTTAGGTACTCTTTAACTTGATTTAAATTATCCTGTTTAAAATGATCCGCCAAACTAGGAGAATATTTTACCTTCTACCAGGATACTCTGTCAAGATTTCTGAGGGATCTGTCTATTCTGCCTGCTTCCTTGGTCCCATCTCAGGAAGTCACCCTCCAGGAACTGACTACTCACCTTTGAATTTTACTGACGAAGAACTGAAGTCCTAAAATCTAATAGATTGAAGAGATGGCCTGCAAGTGTTCACACTGGACGATGGTGAGGTGTTCCAAGGGCCTTAGCCCTCCATAGCAACAGCAGGCTCCCTACAGAACTTCCAGAAGGAAGCCAGCACACACTTTTGTCCACCAGGCAGAAGGCAAATTCCCTGAGGGATTCAGTTGGGGAGCAGCGTGGAATCTGTCCTAGCACTGGAGGAATTTTGGTCTCCAGACCAAATTCCAGTCCTGCTTTTTCCTTTGTGCCTGGCTAAACCAGTCATTCCCTCCACAAACATCTTCTGAGCACCTCCAGCTTCAGCTATATTCGACATCCAATTCTTGTCCACAAGGGACTTACTAGTGCACAGCTGTACATCCAGGTGATGACCTTATCAACATTACAATGTTGGTAATGCTGTAATTCTGGTTTGACTTCTACTTTTTTCCCTCCTCTTACTGTGGTACTGGGCTTTGCTGAGCTCAGATCTCTGACTACTATGATTACGTGTTTCCAATATTCTTTGGAATTCAGACTCAGATCTGAACTCTACTCTTAGGACTAATAGTAACCACCTCGAGGGGAGCTGTCTTTATAGTAACACAATCTGTCCTCTTTGGGCCCCACTAGTTACAGGTCCAGACTATCACAATAAAATGCCAGTATGTAACTTACTGCAGGCAAGAAACAGTCCTGTGATGTTTGCTACTGAGCCAAGCCTGCTTACAGTTCTTTCTAGAGTGTGACATATGTAAATGATGATTCACTGTAATCCAAGTCTCCCTTCCCCAGATCAACTAATTCTTGATGGATAAACTTAAGCATTTCCCCATATTTCACAGATAAAGCTGTTAAGCTGTTAAGAGTTTTTCCAAAATGTCTTCAGCACAAGATTCTGAATTATAAAGTGGCAAAAGATGATTTGGGCAACAACTTATTTCAGAACTACTTTTCAACAGTTGCACAGCTGGAGCTTTGGTGTGGTGCTCAAGCATGCATCCAAAGTCCACAGCAAGGCGTGGCTGATGGAAGAGGTTCTCCATTCTAAATGAGATCACAGGAAACCCGCTGGACCTTGCCCAAACCTGTGAAAGATGCCAGCTACATTTAAAGCTGATTCTTCTTGATCATCAAGTCTGTGAAGTAGTTATCACTGTTCTACCACTTCAGAAAGTGTGATAAAAAACAAACTTGTAAAGTTTAACAAAAGATCGCATTATAAAACATAGTTCTCTTGTAAACTGCTTTTCCCAGTTTCTATCCCTGATATAAAAATATGGCAGACATGACTGGAATCAAAAATGTTCTGCTTCTTCCTTTTAAATGAAGTGCCAGGGTGTATCCCATTATGCCTATGGATTCAAAGTTGAACAGAATGATCCAAAAAGAACATCCTCACTGCAATTAACACTTTCCTTTTGCCCACATTTTTAAAGGCCAAGAATTTGTTAAATACCATGAGAAAAATGTATTTTGAATCTGATCACTATCTCATGTATTTCACTGATACTTAGCAACTGTATCAGGTAACTATGCACTCAATCATCAACTACTTTTGAGTAACCAATTGACACCCAGCATGTTGAGGGTTCCGCTTAATCCATAATATTATACAAATGCAGGTTACTGTTTTGTGTCTTGTGGTTCTCAGTTTCTCCAAGTCGATAACAGAGTGGACAGTATGAGAAAACGCCAGATTCTATCCTCCTCTCCTTGGATGTCAGTCTAATCAGCTCTCTGCCACCTGATGAGATGCAGATGATAACGACTAACTCACCAATCATTAGAAGGGCAAACTTGGGGAACACAAGAATGGAAGAAATAAAGTTTTTAATCGTTTTAACGTAGTAAAGCCTTAGATCTAAGTCTTGAATAGACAACTCAAATAGCTAAAGTTGAGGTGGAAGTGATGGAGTGAGGGTGATGGAAAAAAGAATTAGTTCAAGACTATTCTAAAGAATATTTAAATTAGATATGCCTATGGGATGAGAGGAAGTGAAGGCAGCAAACACACAAACCTTACAAATACTCAAAAGCAAAAATGGCCATTTATTGCACAGGAAGAAGGGGAAAGGGGAGAGGGAGGGAAGGGGAGGGAGAGGGTGGGGGGAGATGGGACAAAGGGTGAGATCACATGTGTGGTGCATATTCGAAGGGTCACGAGAAAACTTTTAAACAAAGATCAAGAATGTTTTCATAT
>CAUYON010037513.1:0-26514 GCA_963573935.1 Arctocebus calabarensis | reverse complement strand
TTCACATTGTCAAATTTCTGGGCATAAAGATTCTGGTAATATTCAGAGATAATCTCTTCTATCTCTGTGTTATCAGTTGTTATTCTCCTTTATCATTTCTGATTGAGGTTATTAGAGATTTTACTTTTTTTTTTTTTTTTTGAGAAAAAGCCTCAAGCTGTCACCCTGGAGAGAGTGCCATGGCATCATAGCTCACAGCAACCTCCAATTCCTGGGCTCGAGTGAGTCTCTTGCCTCTGCCTCCCAAGTAGCTGGGACTACAGGCGCCCGCCACAACGCCCAGCCATTTTTTGGTTGCAGCCACCATTGTTGTTTGGCGGGTCCAGGCTGGATTCGAACCCGCCAGTTCAGGTGTACGTGGCTGGCGCCTTAGCCCATTGAGCCACAGGCGCCGAGTCGAGATTTTACTTTTTTATTTCTAGTTAATCTGGCCAAAGGTTTACCAATTTTGTTTATTTTTTCAAAAACCAACTCCTTGTTTCATTAATTTTCTGAATGATTTTTTTGTTTTCCATTTCATTACTATATGATTAAATTTTGGATATTTCTTTTCTTCTGCTGGGTTAGGGCTTAGATTTTTCTTCTTTTTCCAATTCCATAAGATGGCTTGTGAGTTTGTTGATGTGCTCCTTTTCTGTTTTTCAAATGTAGGCTTCTAATGTGATAAATTTTCCTCTCAGGACTGCTTTTGCTGTATCCCACAGGTTTTGGTAGCTTGTGTCTTCATTGTTGTTGTGATAAAGGAAATTAATGATTTCCTTTTTTATTTATTTCTGAACCCATCTGTTATTCAACATAAAATTGTTTAATCTCCATGCCTTTGTGTGGGGTTGAATGTTTTTGTTGGAGATGAATTCCACCTTTAGTGCCTTGTGGTCTGAAAAGATACAGGGTAAAATTTAAATTATTTTGATTCTGTTGGGGTTTGTTTTGTGTCCTAGGATATGATCAATTTTGGAGAATGTTCCATGGGGTGATGAGAAGAGTGTATATTCTTTATCTTTAGGATAGAGTGCTTAATATAGGTCTATCAAGCACAGTTGTTCTAGGGTCTCATTTAAGTCTCTTATATCTTTGTTTAATTTCTGTTTAGAGGATCTGTCCAGCTCTGTGAGAGGAGGGCTAATGTCCCTTGTTATTATGGTGTTATGGGATATCATATTGCTCAGACTAAGTAAGGTCTGTTTCAAGAATCTGGGAGCATTTAAATTGGGTGCATAAATATTTAGAATTGAAATGTCTTCTTGTTGTATTTTTCCCTTGGCCAACATGAAGTGACCATCTTTGCCTTTTTTGACTTTAGTTGCTTTAAATCCACATGTATCTGAAAATAAGACTGCAACCCTTCTTTTCTTCTGAATTCCGTTTGCCTGAAAAATTGTCTTCAAATCCTTAACTCAGAGTTGTAATTTGTCTGTTGAGGCTAGATGTGTTTCCTGCAGACAACAAATGGATGGTGTGTGTATTATAATCCAACCAGCCAATCTATGCCTCTTCAGTGGGGAATTCAAGACATTAACATTTATTGAGGTAATTGATAAATGTGGTAGCATTTATTCATATTATTTTGTGAAAGTCTATTGCTTAGCTTTGCCTTTTGCATCATTGTGGAAGCTAGGTTCTGTCCTTTAATTTCTGGGTGCTTACTTTGCTGGTGGTCTCTTGTGATGGTCAATGTATAGAACAGGTTGAAGTATTTCCTGCAGAGCTGGTCTTGTTGTGGCAAATTTCCTCAATGTTTGCATATCAGTAAAAGACTTAATTTTTCCATCAATTTTAAAGCTCAGCTTAGTGGGGTATAGAATTCTGGGCTGGAAGTTGTTCTGTTTAAGTAGATTAAAAGTGGATGATCTTTGTCTTCTGGTTTGAAAAGTTTCACTAGAGAAGTCTGCGGCCATCCTGATGGATTTGCCCCTATAGGTCAGTTGGTGCTTACTCCTGGCAGCTTGCAAAAATTTTTCTTTTGTCTTGATTTTGGATAGGTTCATCATAACGTGTTTTGGAGAAGCTCCATTAGAGTTGACGAGGCCTGGGGTCTGATATCCCTCTGGAAGGAGTATGTCAGACGCTTGGTGAGATTTGGGAATTTTTCATGTATAATATTCTCTAGTATGGCTTCCATTCCTCTGCAGCATTTTTCTTCCCCTTCTGGGATACCTGTAACTTGTAATTTTATTTTATTTTATTTTATTTTTTTTTTGAGACAGAGCCTCAAGCTGTCACCCTGGTTAGAGTGTCGTGGCATTACAGCTCACAGCAACCTCCAATTCCTGGGCTTAAGTGAGTCTCCTGCCTCTGCCTCCCAAGTAGCTGGGACTACAGACGTCCCCCACAACGCCCAGCTATTTTTGTTTGGGTTGCAGCCATCATTGTTGGTTGGTGGGCCCAGGCTGGATTCGAACCTGCCAGCTCAGGTTTATATGGCTGGTGCCTTAGCCCACTGAACCACAGGCGCTGAGCCTGTAACTTGTAATTTTAAATACTTCATAAAGTCCCATAATTCTGTCAGTGAGCGTTCTGCTTTCTCTCTCTTCTTTTCTGTCACTTTAACTATCTGAGTTATCCCAAGAGCTTTGTCCTCCACCTCTGAGATTCTTTCTTTTGCATGGTCTAATCTGTTGTTGATACTTTCTATTGCATCTTTAAATTCCCTAATTTACTGCTTCAATTCCTTCAGCTCTGCTGTATCCTTTCTATATTCTTCATATTGTTCATCTTTTATTTGATTCTGTTTTTGGATTTCCTTTTGGTTATTTTCCAATTTCTCAGCAATTTCCTTCACTGTTTTCTGGCTATTTTCACTTTCTCAGCAATTTCCTTTATTGTTTCCATCATCTGTATTTTGAATCCCCTTTCTGTCATTTCTAACATTTCCTTATAAGTGAAATCCTCTGCAGTAGCTACCTCACATTCCCCTGGGGGGATTTTTCTTGACTGTTTTTTCATGTTGCCAGGATTTTTCTGCTGATTCTTCCTCATGAGTGTTTTCTTTTGCCCTAATTTTCCATTCACTTCCTCTAGCTCTTTAAGTTATTGTGCCTCTGGACTAAACTTTTGATGAGTTTTTTTTGGTATGGGACCAGAAGGATGAGAAGATTGAAGAGCAAGAGGGGGAAAAGAAGATTTAAAAAAGAAAGGAAAAAAGTCAAGGATGGGGGAGGTGAGTAAAAGAGAGTGTTGACAAAAAGAAGAGCAGCTCAGAAAGAGGGAGACAGGAGTAATATAGGTGTATAGTAGGGTACTATGATCCAACCTTAAAACCCCTAAACCTGTGGGGATGCTGGGTTGTGTGGTTCCCTTGAGGTCAGCATCTCTTTGCTGGCCTGTGCAGACACAGTACTCCACCTCCACCAAGTAGAGAGGAAAGACAAAAATACTATACATCAAACCAAACCAACCAAAGAAAACCCCCTGTGGATAAAATTGGGGGAAAACCAAAAAATAGGGGCAAAAACATTAGCAAAAATGAAGTTGTAATTGTTAAAGAAAGCAATGATGGAAAATTACATTTAAACTAGAAAAATGAAAAAAGAAAAGGAAGGAAAAAGAAAAAATAAAAAAAGAAAAAGAAAAATCTAGAGGAGGATAAGAGGCAAGATGGCCAACTGGAGCCAGTTTTCCACAGAGGCTGCTGTCCAGGAGGAGAGTTAAAGGACAGAACTTTAGCAAGTAAGCTGATGGTTTGGAGCTGAGCAAAGAGGGAAGGTTTAAAAGCACAGATCATCCCTGCTGAGGTGAGCTGCAGGAAGGAAACAAACAATAGGTACAAAATCCATCGCCAAGTGGATGGGAGTCCCCTCCCCCATGAGAACAACTCACCATATACTTTCTACAAACAAGTGAACAGAGTTCAGATCTCTTCTTATTTTATCCCACTGAAGATACCCTCTAAAAACCGGAACTCCTTCCCCAGAGAGGATCCACTAGTGTGCCATGGAAATCTCCCACCAAGCATAAACCTGAACACAGACTCTACCTGCAATTCTGAACTCTCAGCACTCCCTTCCACTCTCACCCTTAAGTCTGGAAGCCTGTCCTCCATGGAGTCTAGGTTCTTGGGCATTTTCTTGAGAGGTGTAGATGGGGCTTGGGCTGTTGCAAGTCTGTGCTGTTTCTGAGGTACGGGTGTGAAGCGGGGACTGTGGGGTGAGGGAGCCATATGGAGGAGGGAGAAGTGGTGCCCCATGGCACAGTGCAGCAGTGGCAGTGGTGTGAACCATAGGGCTCACATCCCATGGGATATTTTGGAAAGAAACATCCCCCCTCTCTTAGGAACCAGAGGGAGGTGGGCCTCTACTCCTGTGGCAGCCACTGGTGGAACAGATCTGGGATGGAAACGCAGGCTCTGTGAGCAAATGGTATGCCTGAGGCGGTAAATGCCTGGTCTGGGCACCATGGGGACAGAGACTAGAATATGCATGCACAGAGATGGCATACTCCTAGGATGGGGCTGAGTCAGAATTGCTGCTTTTCTGAGCCTAAGATGCACCTAGCCTCCAGGGGACCATAGCTGAGACGAAAGCAGGCATGCAGCAGAACCAGACCAGGGAGGGGCAGGAATGGAGAGCTGTTTGTGAGCTCTAACTGCACCTGCCCCAACAGAGAGTGCAGCAGAGATTGAGACGCCAGCTCTGTGAGAATTGTTGCAGTAGCAGCGGCACAGGGCAGTGCTGAGTCACAGTTTCTGTGAACTCAACAGTGCTTGACCCTCAGGGGGAAATAGCTGGGACAGAAACGCAAATTCTGTGAGAATATAAGTGGCAGCAACATCAATCTGGGCCTGGGCTGGAACTGAGTTAAACTCCACAGCTTCCATGAACCACTCGAGGTTGCCAGGCTTTAGCTTCCCCTGCTGGCTGGTGGAAGAGTGCGGCAGCCTGGCTGAGGAGACATAGATCTCCCTGTAACTCAGGCAGGTGCAAACTCCTGGTGCAACTGCTCATTGGAGGGAACTAGGTCACAGCCTTGTGGAGTTACCAGTGACTGGGTGTGACAGAGGTGCAAGGTGGGGAAGGAGGCATGAACCTTCCCAGACTAGTTCATTTGCTGGGTGGGCCCTTCTGACTCCACACAGCACAGAGGTGAATCATACTTGAGCTGCCAGCATACCCCCACTATCTAGTTGGTGGAGACCTGTTTAACTCTCCCTCTTGAGACTGGATGCTCACTGAGATAATTGATTTGGAACTCTTGATCTGGGCAAATCACCTGAAGATCATCCAAGATGGTACTCTGGTTGTGTTGTTGTGTGAAGTTTTGATTTTCCTGTTCTAGTTGTTGCCCATGGAGGGGTAAGGTGTCTTAGTTGCTGGAATTTCTCCACATCTGAGACTTCAACCCAGAGTTACTGATTCACTAGGATTGGACAGAGATCAGCTGAAAACAAGGCAGAGTCACTTAGCCCCACCACAAGCAGGTCCCCAGTGTCTCAGGCTGCAGTAATGTACGGGTCCTTTGCAAAGCTGTGGGGGAAAAGCTGCAGTCACCAGTCCCAGCTTTTGGGCAAAGGGCTGGTTAATCACTACTCCAGGAACCCCCAAACTAATTTCACCTTATCTGCTCATTTAGCCAAATGGTGAAATATAATCATGGGGCAGATTCAGCAGAAAACCTCCAGGAACATGAATAATCAGAGCAGATCAACTCCCCCAAGGAATGACAAGGCGGACACACCAGAAGATCCCATTCACAAACAAATGGCTGAGATATCAGAAATTGAATTCAGAATTTGGATTGCAAATAAGACTAACAGAATGGAGGTAAAGTTGGAATTAGAAATTCAAGGAGCATTTCAAAAGTTGTCTCAAGAATTCAATGGATTGAAAGAAAAAAGTCACGAAAGATTTTCACACATTGAGACAAGAACTTGCATCCCTCCAATATATAAGAAATATAGTAGAATCCCTTAGTAACAGAATGGAGCAGGCAGAAGAAAGGATTTCTGATATTGAAAACAATGCTTTTGAATGCTGTCAGAAGCTCAGAGATGAAGAGAAGTGGAGAGCAAAAATGGATCATTTTCTCAGAGAGCTCTGGGATAATTAAAAAAAAACTAATATTTGCCTTATGGGAATTCTTGAAGGTGACAAGGTTGCATCGAAAGGCCCAGATACTCTACTCCAAGAGATAATGGAGAAATTCACAAACATGGCAAGAGATTCTGAAATTCAGATAACAGACAGTTTCTGAACTCCAGCAAGACTCAATCCAAATAAAGCATCTCCCAAACACATTATAATCAACTTTGCCAAAGTTAATACGAAGGAGAAAATTCTGCAAGCAACCAGATGTAAGAAAATCATAATCTACAAGGGAAAAAATATTAGAATGACTGCAGATCACTCTGCTGAAACCTTTCAAGCTAGAAGAGGGTGGTCATTGACTTTTAACCTCCTACAACAAGTTAACATTCAACCCAGGATCCTGTACCCAGCTAAACTGAGTTTCATTTATGATGAAGACATTAAATACTTTAATGACATTCACATGTTGAAGAAATTTGCCATAACTAAACCAGCTTTCCAGGATATTCTCAGACCCATCCTCCATAATGACCAGTGCAATCCTCCACCACAGAAGTAAACTCACTCAGAAACTTCTGATCAAATTCCAACTTCCACAGTGGTGAAAGGATTAAAAATGTCCACTGGAGGCTTGGCGCCTGTGGCTCAATGGGCTAAGACACCAGCCACATACACCTGAGCTGGCGGGTTCAAATCCAGCCTGAACCTGCCAAACAAAAATGACGGCTGCAACCAAAAAAAGGCCGGGCGTTGTGGCGGGTGCCTGTAGTCCTAGCTACTTGGGAGGCAGAGGCAAGAGACTTGCTTGAGCCCAGGTATTGGAGGTTGCTGTGAGCTGTGATGCCATGGCACTCTATCCAGGGTGAGAGCTTGAGGCTCTGTCTCAAAATCAAACAAACAAAAATGTCCACTGGACTTTCGAAAAACTCGATACCCAAAATACTACCAGGCTTATCAATATTCTCAATTAATGTGAATGGCTTAAATTGTCCTCTAAAGAGGCACAGGTTGGCTGACTGGATACAAAAATTCAGGCCAGATATCTGTTACATACAAGAATCTCATCTTACCTTAAAAGATATAGACTCAGGTTGAAGAGATGGTCATCTATGATTCAGGCAAATGGAAATCAGTAAAAAGCAAGTGTTGCAATTTTATTCACAGATACAATAGGCTTTAAATCAACAAAAGTAAGGAAAGATAAGGATGGTCACTTCATATTTGTTAAGGGTAAAAATCAACATGATGAGATTTCAATTATTAACATTTATGCATCCAACCAGAATGGCACCTCGGTTTATAAGAGAAACTCTAACAGACATGAGCAACTTGATTTCCTCTAGCACCCTAATAGTCACAGATTTTAGCACTCCTTTGGCAGTGTTGGATAGATCCTCCAATAAGAAACTAAGGAAAGAAATTTTAGACTTAAACTTAACCATTCAATATTTGGATTTAATAGACACCTCCAGAACATTTCATCCTAACAAAACTGAATACACATTCTTTTCATCAGCCCATGGAAAATACTCCAAAATTGATCACACCATAGGTCACAAATCTAACCTTAGCAAATTTAAAAGAATAGAAATTATTCCTTGCATCATCTCAGGCCATCATGGAACAAAAGTTGAACTCAATAACAACAGGAATCTACATACTCATACAAAAACATGGAAGCTAAATAACCTCATGCTGAATGATAGCTGAGTCATAGACAAGATTAAGAAGGAAATTACTATTTTTTTGGAACAAATCAATAATGAAGACACGAATTATGAGAACCTCTGGGATACCATAAAGGCAGTCCTGGAGGGAAATTTATAGCATTGCAAGCCTTCCTCAAGAGAATGGAAAGAGAGGAAGTTAACAACTTGATGGGATGTCTCAAGTAACTTAAAAGGAAGAACATTCCAATCCCAAATCCAGCAGAAGAAAAGAAATAACCAAAATTGAGCATAATTAAATGAAATTGAAAACAAAAGAATTATATAACAGATCAATAAACCAAAAAGTTGGTTTTGAAATGGTCCATAAAATAGATAAACCTTTGGCCAACCTAACCAGGAATAAAAGAGTAAAATCTCTAATTTCATCAATCAAAAAATGGCAAAGATGAAATAACAACAGACTCCTCAGAGATTCAAAAAATCCCTTAATGAATATTACAAGAAACTCTATTCTCAGAAATAGGAAAATCTGAAGGAAATAGACCAATATTTGGAAACACACCACCTTCCTAGACTTAGCCAGAAAGAAGTGGAAATGTTGAGCAGGCCAATATCAAGTTCTGAAATAGCATTAACTACACAAAATCTCCCTTAAAACAAAAGCCTGGGACCAGATGGCTTCACATCAGAATTCTACCAAACCTTTAAAGAGGAACTCCTACCTATATTACTGATCATTTTCCAAAATATAGAAAAAGAATGAATATTACCCAATATATTCTATGAAGCAAACATCACCTTGATCTCCAAACCAGGAAAAAAAACCAACAAGAAAAGAAAATTATAGACCAATATCACTAATCAATATTGATGCAAAAATATTCAATATGATCCTAGCAAACAGAATCCAATAACACCTCAAACAAATTATATACCATGACCAAGTGGCTTTTATCCCAGGGTCTCAAGACTGGTTCAATATACATAAATCTATAAATATAATTCATCACCGAAACAAAATAAAAAACAAAGACCATATGATTCTTTCAATTGATGCATAAAAAGCTTTTGATAATATCCAGCATCCTTTCATGATCAGAGCACTTAAGAAAATGGGCATAGAATGGACATTTCTTAAACTGATAGAGGCTATCTACAGCAAACCCACAGCCAATATCATATTGAATGGAATTAAATTGAAATCATTTCCACTCAGATCAGGAACCAGGGATGTTTGCCCCTTGTTTCCACTGGTTTTTAACATTGTAATATAAGTCTTAGCCATTGCAATCAGGCAAGAAAAGATGATCAAGGGTATCCATATAGGGTCAGAAGAGATCAAACTTTCACTCTTTGGAGATGATATTATTGCATATTTGGAAAACACCAGGGATTCTACTATACAACTCTTAGAAGTGATCAAGGAATACAGCACTGTCTCAGGTTAAAAAATTAACATTCATAAATCTGTAGCCTTTATGTGTAGCAACGATAGTCAAACTGAAAAAATAGTCAAGGACTCTATTTCTTTCACAGTAGTGCCAAAGAAGATGAAATATTTGGGAGTATACCTAACAAAGGACGTGAAAGATCTCTATAAAGAGAACTATGAAACTCTAAGAAAAGAAATAGCTGAAGATGTTAACAAATGGAAAAACATACTATGCTCATGGCTGGGAAGCATCAACATTGTTAAAAAGTCCATACTAACTAAAGCAATATACAATTTCAATGCAATCCCTATTAAAGCTTGATTGACATACTTTAAAGATCTCAAAAAAAAAGATACTTCATTTTATATAGAAGCAGAAAAAACCTTGAATAGCCAAGACATTACTCAGAAATAAAAACAAATCAGGAGGAATCATGCTACCAGACCTCAGACTATACTATAAATCAATAGTGATCAAAACAGCATGGAACTGGCACAAAAACAGAGAGGTAGATGTATAGAAAGGAATAGAGAACTAAGAGATGAACAGAACTACTTACCATTATTTGATCTTCAACAAGCCAATTAAAAACATTCAGTGGGAAAAAGACTCCCTACTTAACAAATGTTGCTGGGTGAACTGGCTGGCGACCTGTAGAAGACTGAAACTGGACCCAAAGCTCTCACCATCAACTAAGGTAGACTCTCACTGGATTAAACATTTGAACTTAAGACTTGAAACTATAAAAATATTAGCAGAATGTGGAGGGAAAACACTTGAAGAAATTGGCCTGGGAGAATATTTGATGAGGAGGAGTCCCCTGGCAATTGAAGCAACACCAATAATACATTACTGGGAACTGATCAAACTAAAAAGCTTCTACACAGCCAAGAACACAGTAAGTAAAGCAAGCAGACAGCCCTCAGAATGGGAGAAGCTATTTGCAGGTTATGTCTCTGACAAAGATTTAATTACCAGAATCCACAGAGAACTCATATTAGCAAGAAAAGAACAAGTGATCCCATCTCTGGGTGGGCAAGGGACTTGAAGAGAAAATTCTCTGAAGAAGACAGGTGCACAGCTTACAGACACATGAAAAAATGCTCATTATTTTTAATCATCAGAGAAATACAAATCAAAACCACTTTGAGATATCAATTGACTCCAGGAAGATTAGCCCACATCACAAAATTCCCCCAACCATAGATTTTGGCATGGATGTAGAGAATAGGGAACACTTCTGCACTGCTGGTGGGAGAGTAAACTAATACATTCCTTTTGGAAAGATGTTTGGGGATCACTTAAGTATCTAAAAATAGACCTGATATTAGGTCCTTCAATTCCTCTGCTAGGTATAGATCCAGAAGACCAAAAATCACTTTATAATAAAGACATTTGTACCGGAATGTTTATTGCAGCCCAGTTCATAATTGCTAAATCATGGAAGTAGCCGAAGGGCCCATCGACCCATGAATGGATTAATAAATTGTGGTATATGTACACCATGGAATATTATGCAACCTTAAAAAAGACAGAGACTTTACCTCTTTCATGTTTACATGGATGGTGCTGGAACATACTCTTCTTAGCAAAGTATCTCAAGAATGGAAGAAAAACTATCCAATGTACTTAGCCCTACTATGAAACCAATTTATAAACACCCATACTTTCATATGAAAGTTATAACCTGAGTATGGCCCAAGAAGAAGGAGAAAAGGGAGAGGGAGTGGAGGGGAGGGGAGAAGATGGGTGGAGGAAGGATAATTGGTGGAACCACACTTATGGTGCATTTTACAAGGGTAGAAGTTAAATCTACTATGTGTACAATATAAATGTCTTAACACAAAAACAGAAAATTTAGTGAAGGGCATGCTAACCAGTTTGACGGAATTATTTCAAATTATATATGAAACAGCACATTGTACCCCATAATTGCATTAATGTACACAGGTATGATTTAATTAAAAATAAAAAAATAAAAGCAGACTGGAACAAACACTGGGTGCCATTGCTGGAATCCCACAAATGGGCAATGGACCCCTTAGTTTCCACCTTTAATTCTAAAAAAGGAAAAAAAAAAAAAGAAAAAAGAAAGAAAAAGAAAAATCTAGAGGGAAAATGTTGAAGTTAAAAAAACCCCAAAACCAAAAAACCAGAAAAGTATGTATATCTTGTTGAATATTTTCTGGGCAACAGGTGATCTTCTGGGATATGCAATGTAAATCACAACACTGATACAGCTGTACAAGATGGAGACTGGAGGCCTCTGCTGATTTCTCAAACCTGCAAGCTTGAGAGGCTAAATGTCTTCTCAGCCCGCTTAAAAGACACTTTAAACTGTTATCCTTGGTTAAGCAGAGGCTTTCCCCGGAAAGCACTTTTTTGCTGGGATCTTTCCTGAAGTGACTGCCTGCTTATCTAATACACCATATCTGGTCTCATTCTATGCCCCTGAGGGCTGTGGCTGTAATGTGCCAAACACTGAGATCTCGGCTCTACCCCAGCGTCTCAGTCCCCACCTTTGGGCTGCTCAGTCAGTAGGTTCTTTGCCCAAGATCTCCTGGCCAATCCTTGTGCTGCGACCTTGAGGGCCAAGCCTTCAGGGGCTGTTCTCCCACAGTGACTGTGTGGGCAGCCCACAGCTGAACAATATTAGCTCCCTTGTGGCTCAACAGCTCAGTCTGGGGCCCTAGACAATGCTCAAAGTCACCTGCACGATCGCCCAAGATCTCCCAAGGAATTTCAATTGAGTGCCCAAGTCCAGAAAAAACAAGAGAAAGAAAACAGCCTGCAGGTAAGGCCTTTCCTGATTACAATCTCACTTTCTATAGTTACAGCTGTGGGCAGCCTCCCATTGACCAAACACACTCACCACTTGGCAGTTCTCCACTGTTTTTATTCTCCTTGTGGGGTCCAGGGGTCTCTTTCTGTTTCCTTGTGTTCCCAAAGGGATGTTTCTGGGCAGATCCCACCAGTGAGAGATGCCCGGAGTCTTCTCTCCCCAATCTCACTGCACCCGGTTGCAAAGAAGCTATTACTTGGCTGCCATCTTGAACTCTTCTGGACAGTGAATTTTTTAAGAGCATGGTAACAGTATGAGGGGACATGGAGATACTTATAAAAATGGAAAAACTTCACAGGAAATCAAGGCTCTAAACGGTTGGTGGGATTCTATTTGTAACCCTCACCATAAGCTAGATTGTTTTAATTTTAGAAAGTATTAACCTCAGAAGTAGAATGAGGCATATTAAACCAAATGATTTCTACCTTTACACATATAATAAAATCTCTGGGAAATACCCAGAAAAAGCCTCACCTTTTAGAGATAATGTATAACTGGGTTTATCTCACTCCTTCGTCTCTACTTAAAGACAAATAAATAAACCTATTCTGTGTTCCAGTTATCTTCACAAATAACTGCTAAGTGCCTCATAGCGGATTCCTATGATTCAGCGGATTCCTATGATTCAGCGGATCAATTACAGTTTAAACAAAAGAAAAACTGATCATCTTCTGAATCAGTGCTGTTAATATAAAAGGTTAATTTAAAAAATCATAAATATTTATTGCCTAATCTACCTGTATTGTCTGATTTTGCACCACAGGATAAAAGATATTTTAAAGTTCACCAAGTCACCATTTCTTGAAAAAGGTGCTTTGATCTAGGCTGGACCCAGAAGAGGTGGCAAGATTAAAGAGAAAGAAGTCCAGCTGGGCATGGTGGCTCATGCCTGTAACCCTACTGGGGGGGAGGCCAAGGCAGGGAGATTGCTTGAGCTCAGGAGCTTGAGACCAGCCTGGGCAAGAGTGAAGGATTGTCTGTACTAAAAATAGGAAAAACTAGCTGGGCATTGTGGCAGGTGCCCGTAGTCCTGGCTACTTGGGAGGCCGAGGCAGGAGGATCACTTGGGCCCAAGAGTTTGAGGTTGCTGTGAACTATGACTCCAGGGCACTCTACCCAGGGCGATAGAGTAAGACTCTCAAAAAAAAAAAAAGTTCTCACCCTTTGACCAACTTTGCTGAGAATTTCACTGGCCTAAGCACTGATGTGTAAACTGGTATTGAACAGACTGATCCTTACTTTCACATAATTTCCTCTAGTATCTTTTAAAAAAATTTATTTTTTTTGATAATGGTTTTACTAAACCATAATTTTCATTCTGGGAATAATTCACACAATTTAAAGTGTATATAATTCAATGTTTTAATGTATTCCCATATTTGTGCAGTGATTCCCATAATCTAATTTTAGAAATTTCTCACAACCCCAAAAGAAACTATATGCCCTTTAATAGTAACTCCCCATTCAGCTCTTCCTCCACTCCCTGGAAAGCACTAGTCTACTTTCTATCTTTATAGATTTACCTATTCCAGACATTTCATGTAAATGGAATCATATTTCATGTGACTGTGACTGGCTTCTTTCACTTAGCATAACGCTTTCGAGGTTCAGCCATGCTGTAGCATGTGTCTGTACTCCACTTTTTTTTCTAGTTGAATAATATGCTCTCATATGTATATGCTATATTTTGTTTATACCTTCATTGGTAGGACATTTAGGCTATTTCTCTTTTGGTTATTATGAATTACTGCTGCTATGAATGTTTGTGTACAAGGTTTTGTGTGAACATTTGTTTTTATTTTTGTTGGGTAGATACCTAGGACTAGAATTGCTAGAGCTATAGTGACTCTATGCTTCACCTTTTGAGGACCTGTCAGACTGCTTTTCAAAGTGGCTACACCATCTTACATTGTTATGAACAGTATGCAACATTCAAGTTCTCTATATCATTGTCAACACTTGTTATTATCTGACTTCTTGAGTACAGCCATCCCAGTGGATGTGAAGTGTTATCTCATTGTGGTTTTGAATTGCTTTTTCTTCATGGATAATAATGTTGAGCTTCTCTCTAATATATTTTTATAGCAAGCTCAACCATCCTGTAGCATATTGCCATGAATATTGTTGACAGGCCTTACTTTTGGAGAATATGCTGGGAGAAGCCACTGTTCCCCTTGCTCTCCAGACCATTCTCAACTATGCTATTGCCCCAGACCTTTTCAGGATGAGGGAGGGAGTTTAGAAAGGTAAGTTTTCCTGGCTCTGCTCAGACCTCATTCCTGCCTGCCGCAACAGTGTTTGCCTCAGTACAAAGGCTGACTATGGGCTTGTATTTTCAAGTTTGCTGGAGGCACAGAAACCTTAACCCAAGTAAGAATTCCAAGGTAATTGTGGTCTCTTTCGTGCAGATTATAAATACCTTAAACAAATAATTCATTGCTGTGATCATTCACCGGGCTAGGACTCTTTCTTATTCTGACACCACTCAGAGTTTCTCTATAACCTGATCACCAAAGGTTAAACATCTCCACCCTAAGAGAGAGGGAGGGAGAGGAAGAGAAAGGAGAGAGGAAGGGGATGGGAGGGAGGAGAATAAAAAGAGTCGAAAATCTGGGTCCCAATTAGCTGTGCCAGTGACAACAACCTGTGTGACTTTGGGAAATTCACTTGACCAGTCTGAGCCTCAATTAACTCACCTTTAGCATTATTAGATTCTCATGTGGGAGCCAGACTATGTGATAACTCTCTTTCCCTTTGGCCATGCTCTGGATGTAGGAAGGTGTCTAAGTGGCCCTGGGAGAAGACTGCTGGGGCAGAAGCCCAGTCTGAGCCATTGCTAGAGGGCAGCATTGTATCAGTAATTATCCTAATAAAGCCAGGGGACTGCGGTCAGCTTAGATTTCTTTAACTTGAAAATGTAGTTTCTTCCACTCCCATAAATGACACTCTTACAAAGGGCAGATAATTTCTGAAAAGCCGTAGAGAAACCAGAGGAAGAAGCATGCTTCTTTTCCCTGAAAATTCATTGTCCATTAACCAATTTAAGATGGAAAAAGAAAGATTTTGTATTTTCATTTCTAATCAAACCTTTTTGTTATTGGTCTCTTTTGGATACAGTTGTACAAATATTTTTTCCTCTTTGGAACTCCCACTAGCACCACCAGGAAACTGTTTAGATTCATGTGAAATCTCTTCCAGGGCCTTGATTCACAGATTCGATGGCAGAATTTCTGTCTCTCTCTTTTGTTTTGTAGACAGAATCTCACTCTGTTGTCCAGGCTGCATTGCCTTAGCATCACTAGCTCATAGCAACCTCAAACTCTTGGGTTCAGGAGATCCTCCTGCCTTAGCCTCCTGAGTAGTTGGGACTAAAGGTGCCCACAATGATGACCAGCTAATGTTTTCTTCTATTTTAGGGGAGATGGGGTCTCACTCTTGCTCAGGCTGGTCTTGAACTCCTGAACTCAGGGGACCCACCTGTTTCAGTCGTCTAGAGTGCTAGGATTATAGGCATGGGACACTGTGCCCAGCCTGGTGACACAATTTCTTATCAGGGCAGTTATTATTTTTAAGCTCTTCTTTTCTTGGCTTATATTTCTTATAACTTAAAAATGGAATATGTAGGAAATAGATTTATTATATAGAATAATTCAGAAGTTACCCATTAAATCCTTTGATTACACGCCACATTTCATAATGGCTAAGTTTCCTGCATGTCAGGGTGGCATTCCAAGCCACCCTAGCCTGGGGACAAAACATATACCATGTATGGCCACAATAACTGTTCAAACTGTGAATTTCTAGCTCTATATCTTTTGGCATTTTCAGATTCTTCAGTCACCCATGTAGTCATGCTCCTTCCCCAAACTCAATACACGCACACACTATTTCTATGAGAGGTAAATGTTGCCTCATGTGTGACGAGCTCTTTTTTTTTTTTTTTATCATAGCTGTGCACATTAATGCAATCATGGGGCATGATGTGCTGGTTTCATATACAATTTGAAATATTTTCATCTAACTGGTTAACATAGCCTCCATGGCATTTTCTTAGTTATTGTGTTCAGACATTTATATTCTACATTTAGTAAGTTTCACCTGTACCCTTCTAAGATGCCCCCATAGGTGTGGTCCCACCAATTACCTTCCCTCCACCCATCCATTTGTAACACAAAATCCTGGGCTCAAGCAATCTTCCCACCTTGACCTCTCAAGGTGTTGGGATTACAGGCATGAGCTACTGTACCTGGCCCCTAAATGCCTTTTTTTAGCCCTTGAGTTCCCACAACCAATAATTTGCCAAGTGTCGTTGATTTTTACCTTCACCCAGCTTTCTCCATTCTTAGTGTATGTATCACCCTTTTACTTTAGTCATGGTTATCTCAGGTAGGGCAGAGGTAGTCACTGACAAATGACTTTTAAATAAGCATAGTATATAATCAAATGATGTTTCTACCTTCAGGATTGGCACTTTGGAATGTATTCACCTATTTCCAAGTAAAGTGGTCTGAATTACATCCAGATGTGACCAAGGCTACATCTTGTAGCTATTTGGGGACTCAGTGGGCACACCTCTATGTTGGGAATAGTATGAACCCTACTTACCAGAGTCATTGATGATAGTGAAAAATTATGAAAAATTATTATGGTGAGAATCCTTTACATGTCAGGTATTATTGTAGAACTTGGACTATAATATAGAAAACAACTTCATGGTTTTTTTTGTAGAATTGCCTTAGTTGTAGGGACAGACTCATCTAGATGCAAAAGGGACAGGAAAATATGTTTTTTTCTGGGTAGCCACTGCCCTGTAACAATTGTTCCCTTAGGAAGGGGGAATGCAAATTTGGCAGAATCATTATCTTTCACTATCACACAAGTTCAGAAATCATGCAAGGGCATATAGCTGGTAAGTGGTGGAGAATAGATTTGAAACCAGGTGTGTCTAAATCTACAATTTGTCCTCTTAATTACGATCACTTCTGACTTTTTATAAGGAAATTGTCTTTTATTTTATTTTTTAAGGCAAGCATGAAACAAAGTTTATTGAGGGAGAGAAAGATAGGTTTACAGAGAACGAATGCTTACAAAGCAGGATACATTCACCACAGACAGTGAACTGGCCTCTATTTCCAGGGGAAGTAGGCAACAAAGCTGGAGATTGTCTTTTAAAATATAAAATTTCAGCTCCTCTATCTCATGACCTCCAGTACAGCATTGTGAGGTAAGTGTACCAGGAAAGCTGTGTCTTAGGAATGGCCTTGCTCTAGATTTCATTTTTATATGTATTGTTCCTAGTCAGGTCTTTTGAAGTGATGATAATATTCACAGTTCTCTCGTGCAGTTTTGATCCCGATCTCCTTTTTGCAACTGGTATCCTGATATTTCTACATCATACTCTACTACTCATTCTGAATTACACTCATTTTCCCCACCTTTTAGGAAATGAAGTTATACTTTGTTTTCATATACATTCCAATAGGTTTAGGGCAAAATACAAATGGTACTACAATTTACTCAAATAGCTAGATATTTTAAAAGTAAATAATCCAATGCAAATAATTGGCTAGCTGCAAAATTGCTAAGTTGTTTTAAAGTCTGAAACCAATTATTTGACTTACCACCAATTCGTGTCCTTAGAAATGTTTCTGGACTCTAGATCCAACTTTAGATGAAGCCAGAAGAGGTATTTGCATTGTCATGTATCCAAAGAGCCAGTTTACCTACGGGGCTTCATCAGGGTGACAGTGGACTTCTCTGCTGAAACTTTTGAAGTCAAAAGAGAATGATCATCTAACTTTAACCTTAAACAAAACAATTTTTAGCCCAGAATTCTGTATCCTGCCAAATTAAGCTTCAAAATTGAGGGGGAAATCAAACTTTTTACTGATATGCAGACATTGTGGAAATTCACCATAACCAGCTCTCTAAGAAATACATTGACCTATTCTCAACACAGACCATAAAAATGGACAACCAGCAAAGTAAACACCCAGAAAATAAAGGACAAAATTCAGCTTCCACAATGGCACAAAGAATAAAACTAAGCAACTACTTTTCACAAAATAAGATGACTAGAACTCAGTCACATTTACCAATTCTCTTAATAAATGTTAAGTACAAGCCATGCATAAGTTGTCACCAGGAAGTGCACCTAATCTTGAAGGACAAAAGAAGATTCAGGGAAAGGGGTGGTAAACAATATTTTAGGCAAATGGAAATCAGAAAAAAGTAGGAGTCACAATCTTATTTTCAGATACAAGTGGATTTAAAGCAACTAATGTTAAGAAAGACAAAGTTGGTCACTTTGTACTGGTAAAGGGTGCAATACAATAAAGAGAACATTTCAATTCTAAATATTTATGCACCCAACTTAAATGTTTCCAGATTTATGAAACAGATGTTGATTTATCTGAGCAATGTGATAACCTATAACATCATAATAGCTGAGGACTTTAACATCCCTTTGGCAGAACTAGACAGAAACTAAACAAAGATACAAGGGACTTAAAGGCAACACTAGAACAAACAGGACAAATAGACATATACAGAATACACCATTCCAAAGCTAAGGAATATATGTTCTTCCTATCAGCCCATGGAATATACTCCTAGGATATAAATCGAACCTCCACAAAAGTAAAAGAATTGAAATTATCCCTTGTATGATCTCAGACCACAAGGCAATAAAGGTGGAACTCAACTCCAGTGACAATTTTCATCCCCACACAAAGCCATGGAAACTAAGTAACCTTATGCTGCATGAATTTTGGTCAAGGAAGAAATAAAGGAGGAAATGGTTAGATTTCTTGCACATAACAACAATGAAGCTACAAGTTACCAAAACCTGTGTGATATTGCAAAAGCAGTCCTAAGGGGAAAATTTATCCCATTAAATCCCTACATCTGAAAAACAGAAAGAGAACACATCAGAAAACTAATGAATCATCTTTAAAAACTCAAAAAGGAAGAGCGATTTAATCCCAAACCTATAGAAGAAAAGAAATAACCAAGTTACAGCATAAATAAATAAAATTGAAAACAAGAAATCATGCAGAGGCTTGGCACTTACAACTTAGTGGTTAGGGTGCCAGCCACATAAATTGGGGGCTGTCAGGTTCGAACCCGGCCTGGGCCTGCTAAACAACAATGGCAACTATAACAAAAAATAGCTGGGCATTTTAGTGGGCACCTGTAGTCCCAGCTACTTGGGAGGCTGAGGCAAGAGAATCACTTAAGGCCAAGAGTTTGAAGTTGCTATGAGCTAGGAAGCCACTGCACTCTACTGAGAGAGACAATACAAGACTATCTCAAAACCAAAAAAAAAAAAAAAAGAAAAAGAAAGAAATCATGCAGAAAATTAATAGAACAAAAAGTTGGTTCCTCAAAAAGGTAATCAAACTTAATAAACCTTTGGCCAGATTAACTAGAAACAGAAATGTAAAATCTCTAATAACCTCCATCAGAAATGAAAAAGGGGAAATAATGACAAATACCACAGAAACATAAGAGATTATCTCTGACTACTACAAGAAACTCTATGCCCAGCAATTTGACAATGTGGAGGAAATGGACCAATACTTAATCACATCTGCTCCCTAGACTTAACCAGAAAGAAATAGATCTCTTGAACAGACCAATATAAAGCACGGAAATCAAAGAAACATAAAAGAACTTCCCACAAAAAAAGCCCTGGATCAGATGGCTTCACCCCAGAATTCTATCAAATCTTCAAAGAAGAGCTGGTACCCACACTGCAGAAACTTGTAACATTGAGAACCAAATAGAAAACCAAGAGAGGAAACCAGTCTCTTATAGCCATCTGACCTTTGATAAACCAAAGAAAAGCATACAGTGAGACAGAAATTCCCTGTTCAATAAATGTTGCTGGGTGCACTGGATAACCACAAGTAAAAGACTGAAACTGGAATTGCACCTTTCACCACTTACAAAAATTGACTCAAGATGCATAAAAGGTTTAAATCTAAGACATGAACTGACAAAAATCCTAGAAGAAAGTGTGGGTAAAACTCTTGAGGATGTTTTGCCTGAGGAAAGATTTTTTGAAGAAGACTTTAGTGACAATTACAACAACAAAAATAAACAAATGGGACTTAACTAAATTGAAAATCTTCTGCACAGCTAAGTAGACAACAATTAAAGCAAATAGATAATCTTCAGAATGGGAAAACTATTTGCATGTTATGATTCTGACAAAGACTTGATAACTAGAATATACAGAGAACTCTAATTAATTAACAAAAAAGAGCAAACAATCCCCTCTATCACTGGGCAAGAGACATGAACAGATCCTTCTCTGAGGAAGACAGATGAATGTCTAACAAACATATGAAAAATGGTCATCATCTGTAATCATCAGATAAATGCAAATCAAAACTACCCTGAAATAGCACCTAATCCCAATGAGATTACCTCACATCATAAATTCCCAAAGTTGGAGATGCTGGTGTGAATGTGGAGAGAAGGAATCACTTTTACACTATTAGTGGGGCCACAAACTCATACAGCCTCTTTAGAAAGAAGAATTGAGAATCCTCAAAGAACTAAAAACTCAAATTAGACCTCCCATTTTGACCCCACAATCCCATTACTAGGCATCTACCCAGAAGAAAAAAAATCATTTTATCATAAAGACATTTGCACTAGAGTGTTTATTGCAGCTCAATTTACAATCACCACGATGTGGAAACAACCTAAATGCCCATCAACTCAGGAATGGGTTAACAAACTGTTGTATATGTATATCATGGAATACTATTCAGTCATAAAAAGATGGAGACTTTACATCTTTTGTATTAATCTAGATGCAGTTGAAGCATATTCTCCTTAGCAAAGTATCACAAGAATGGAAAAGCAAATATCCAATGTAATCAACACCAAAATGAAGGCAGTAGATGATCTAATACATGCCCACATAGGAGTAAAACTCAATTCAAATTGGGAGGGGGGGAAAGTGGAGGAGGGGGAGGGCAGGAGAGGGAGATTGAAATGCTCCCACTTAATGGGCACAATGCAGGGGTGTATGGCACATCTATTGGGTGTGGGACACAACTGCAAGGTAGACTTCGCCTAATAAATTCAAATAATGTGAACTGGTTGCTTATACTTTCACATTAACCTGAAATTAAAAAAAAAATTAAATAAAATATTTCTATATATTTCAGAAAATATCTCTACAGATAATTCCAATGTAAAAAAAGATTTAGAACAACTGGTTTCAATAAATTGTGTATATCTCTACATTTTAACTGTGAAAATATTATTTGGCTGAGAGCAATCCTCTCTTACCTATTTCTACCAGTTTGTCTTTCAGCAGGACAAGAAAAAGTCAAAAGACATGCAATCTTAAGAATTCCTTGGTCATGAGGCCAGTAGAGAAAAACTTAACTCAGTTTCACAAACAACCAGAATGAAAGGTTGTTTCATTGTAAAGCATGGCCAGAAGCAAGTGTCCCTAGCCTATGTTTTGGCAGGTTCAGCCTCTTCTGAATGTGTGGATGTATATTTTTATATACAATGTCATTTGATTTATTTCAGTGAGGCACCAGAAATCATTGGAAGTTGGACAAATGCTGCCGTGTAAACCTTAAAAAGTGATCTATCAAGATCTCCATGTAAGAGCGTAGTCAATAGAATGCCCAACTAAATAAACATATTACTCACCAGATAGCAGTGTGAGCTATGTCTGAATTACTGGCACCAGACAGATGGAGTTTGGAATTCTGTGTATAAAGTAAAGCCAAGAGATGTCTTCTGAAGAATGAGGATTAAAGGATAGGTTGTGTCTGAGATTAGCTGTGCTATTAGAAGGAATGAATTATATAGTCATTCCCTCAAGGCTTTGGTTTTAGGACCCTGTAGATGCCAAAATCCTAGGATGCTCAAGCCCCTTATATAAAAAGATGTAATATTTGCATATAATCTATGTAGTCCTCCTGTATACTTTAAATCTATGACAACATTTAAAGAGATCTTTGCTTTGCTAAGGGTTTGAAACCAGGGTGAGGGGAAATACTTTGTAAGAGCTCAAAAAGTTTTCTTACCCACTTCATAACATCTCCCTCCCAAATGGCTACTTTTATTCCTTCCCATGCTGCAACCAATGGGAAGAGTACCAGTGTCCTAATGTACCTCCCTTTACCTTTCTTTACTACAGATTAAAATTGTTAAAAGAGTGACTTTCCTCTGAGAAGTTGGCCATAAATCTCTTAGAAGAAATCCTAAATTATACATTTTTGTTTTGTCAAGTGCTTCTGAAGCTTCAAATGCTATCCTAAAGGGTTTCCCAAAGTGAATTAAAATAAACATCCTGTTCAAGTCAGGAGAAAATAAATCCATATTGAATTAAGCAGGCATTGGAAGTAATTACACTATAGTGAGAAGAATAGTTGTATATTTGAATTGCTTGAAGCTATGTTTTATAAAGTTTTGTGAAACATAGAAGCCATGAAAAATAAACATGAAAGACATAGAGGAGGTTCAGGCTATTGAAAGTATTTTTATAGCAGCTCCTCATGATTGTCTTTAGTGCATTTACTATTTATTTTCATTGATCCCATCATGATTTCTGTATGCTATATGGCACATAGTTCAGTACTGTTTTCCATGGTTTGGATAGTTACCTACCTGTATGGAATTTTGAGGTATTCATAAGGTGAATGCAGGAGATTGTCTTTTCTTTCTTTCTTTTTTTTTTTTTTTTTGAGACAGAGCTTCAAGCTGTCACCCTGGATAGAGTGCTGTGGCATCACAGCTCACAGCAACCTCCATTTCCTGGGCTCAAGCGAGTCTCTTGCCTCCGCCTCCCAAGTAGCTGGGACTACAGGCACCCGCCACAATGCCCGGCCATTTTTTTTTTTTTGGTTGCAGCCATCATTGTTGTTTGGTGGGCCCGAGCTGGATTTGAACCCGCCAGCTCAGGTGTACGTGGCTGGCGCCTTAGCCTGTTGAGCCACAGGCGCCGAGCCAGGAGATTGTCTTTTCAAGTATCTCCCTCCATTACACCGATCTGTGTGGCTATTGATGGAATGGAGTGAAAATGTGGTGTGTATGTGTGTGTGTAGTTATTATTCTGATATATGTGGGTATGAGTGATATATGTGTATAATAGTTTTGACATTTTAGGATTAAAACACAGCTCTAAGAGAGAGAGCACTTTTGGACTGGCAAAATAAGGACTTTCAAAAATTCACTCCTCCATAAAAGTAACAAGAACATAGGAAAATTACCAAAATTAACTTTAAAAAATATTTCTGGAAGTTGACCAACATTGTGCAATAATCTGATAATGGTTTATTTACGAAAAATGACTGAATCTTGATAAGAACAGTGAGCTTTTTGGCATTTAAACTTGATCTATTTCCATCTCTCTCTTCCCAGCTCAGTGGTAGCCTTGAAAATCAATTGCTTCACAACTATGGTAGTTGTGAGAACCAGCAGCCTGGAAGCCACCTGAAGAGTAAAAATGGGCTTGGAGCTCTACCATAAAGCCCTGTTTACAAAGAATTGTTATTGTCATAATTTGATCAACCTGACACCTTCTTGGAAATCCCCACTTGTATGGCTGGTCTTTATTTGGCCTGATTCAGAGTTCATTCACTATGAAGTCTTTTCCCAGAAAACTTCGAAAAGCAATCAGTGGAGATGGTTTAACATTATAGATACATTAGGCAGAGATCACAGTTGAGGTAAACAAGAGACTGACAAAAAGCTAAAAAATGAAAACTTGGGAATGCAATGTCTATAGGGAGGATTGAAGAGTGCCAACCTGACTGGGTGTAGGGCTCACACCTGTAATCCTGGCTGTCTGGCAGGCTAAGATGGGAGGATTTCTTGAGCTCAGGTGTTTAAGACTAGCCTGAGCAAGATTGAGATCCTCATCTCCACTAAAAATAGAAAAATTAGCCAGGCATTGTGTCATGCGCCTGTAGTCCTAGCTACTCAGAAGGCTGAGGAAAGAGGATCACTTGAGCACAGGAGTTTGAGGTTTCTGTGACCTACAAGGATACTACTGCACTCTACCCAGGGTGACAGACAGAAACTCTGTCTCAAAAAAAAAAAAAAAAAAAAAAGAAAGGAAGAAAGAAAAGAAAGAAAGAGAAGTTCTGACTTACTACTATGTGTCAAGAAGGCCATGCACATGTGCAGAGCTGTGTACATCTGTAGGAAAGAGCAAAGAAGGACCAAATATGTCACCTCTGGCTGCCTTGAAGCTCTGTGCAAGTAGAAAATGATGACTAAAACAGAATTTTAGCCCACCAGAGCATTAAAGACAATAAGAAAACAGAACCTCTCTTTGCAATAGATAAGAAACTTGTTGGTTTAAGGCATTTAAAATTATCTGTCCAATTACTAGATGAACAGTAATGTAGAAAATTTACTGCCACATATGACAAAGAATAAAGTTTATAGAATTATCTTAAAGTTAGTAAACAGACAATTATCAGCCATAACAACAGTAACAACACCAAAGAGTATATAGTAACAGCAATGAATCCTGGGTAGAATTTTCAGAGATGCCTCATTATATTATTTACAATGATTAGTTTTCAATAAACACATGAGCCATGCAAAGAAAAAGGAAAACATAGCTCACATAGGAAATAAGCAATCACTAGATATTGTACCTAAAGAAGCCCAGATGTTAGATTTACTAGACAAAAACTTTGAATGACCTATTTTAAATATGTTAAAAGAACTAAAGAAGATCATGTCCAAAGAAATAAATGAAAGTATGAGAACAATGTCTTAGCAAATAGAGAATAACAATAAAGATATAGGAATTATATAAAAAGAACTAAGTAGATATTCTGGAGTTGAAAAGTACAAAGTTGAAATAAAAAATTCACTAGAGGGGTTCAAGCGCAGATTTGAAGAGACAGAAGAAAGAAATAGTGAACTTGAAAATAGGTCACTTGAGATTATCCAATCTGAGGAAGAGAAAGAAAAAAAAAAGGAACATTAGATAAACTCACAGAGCCTCTGAGACATGTGCAATGCCATTAAGCATATCAATACATGCCAAAGGAAGACCTATAAGTAGGAGGGGAGTGAAGAGGGACAAAAATAGTATTTGAAGAAATAATTGCTTAAAATATTTCAAACTTCATGAAAAACATAAATCTATACATTTAGAAAACACAACAAATTCCAAGGAGGATTAAAATCAAAGGTAGGCACAACTTGCTACATTATAATTGTTGAAAGACAAAAGTAAAGAAAATCTTAAAAGCACCTAGAATGAAATAACCCATTACATACAAGAATTCTCAGTAAGAGTAATAGCTGATTTTTTTCATCACAATCAGTGGAAGTCAGAAGTTACTGGGATAGCATATTCAACTTAACAGGAAGAAAGACTGTCAGCCAAGAACTTTATATCCGACAAAGTTACCTTTAAAAAACCAAGTGAGAAATTAATATGTTCCCAGACAAAGAAAAACTGAGAGAATTTTTTTCTAGCAGACTTTCCCTACAAGAAATGCTAAATGGAGTCCTTTAGACAAAAATAAAAGGATACTATATAGTAAATTAAAACTACATCAAGAAATAAAGATCAGATGGGTGTGGATGCTCACATTTTTTTTTTTTAATTAAATCATAGCTGTGTACATTAGTGCAATCAAGGGGTACAATGTGCTGGCTTCATATACAATCTGAAATGTTTTCATCAAACTGTTTAACATACCCTTTATGGCATTTTCTTAGTTATTGTATGAAGACATTTGTATTCTTCATTTAGTAAGCTTCACCTGTACCCTTCTAAGATGCACCATAGGTGTGGCCCCACCAATTGCCCTCCCTCCACCACAACCTCCCCCCTCCCCTCCCTTCGCTTATTCTTGTGCTATAGATGGGTTACAGCCTTCATATGAAACCTTTAAATTAGCTTCACAGTAGGGCTGAGTACATTGGATACTTTTTCTTCCATTCTTGAGACACTTTGCTAAGAAGAATATGTTCCAGCTCCATCCATGTAAACATGAAAGAGGACAAGTCTCCATCTTTCTTTAAGTCTGCATAGTATTCCATGGTATACATGTACCACAATTTATTAATCCATTCGTGGGTTGATGGTCACTTGGGCTTCTTCCATGACTTAGCAATTATGAATTGGGCTGCAATAAACATTCTGGTACAGATGTCTTTGTTATAATGTGATTTTTGTTCTTCTGAGTATATACCTAGTAAAGGAATTATAGGGTCAATGGAAGGTCTATTTTTAGATCTCTAAGTACTCTCCAAACATCCTTCCAAAAGGAACGTATTAGTGTGCATTCCCACCAGCAGTGTAGAAGTGTTCCCTTTTCTCCACATCCACGCCAACATCTCTGGTTTTGGGATTCTGTCATGTAGGCTAATCTTATTGGAGTTAGGTGGTATCTCAAAGTAGTATTGATTTGCATTTTAGTATTCTGGGAGGCTGAGGTGGGTGGATAGCCTGAGCTCAGGAGTTCAAGACCAGTCTAAACAAAGTAAGAACCCCATCTCTACTAAAAATAGAAAAAACTAGCAGGGCATTGTGT